>KN716308.1:7718-48194 GCA_000816705.1 Dictyocaulus viviparus | reverse complement strand
ATATATACTGTGCATACTTCCAATAAGTTTAAAGCAATGATGAGGGAGATACTATTTCCAACCTAAGAACCATTACCTTTAGAAATTTTTCAACAGAGGCAAATAACCATTGCGGTGTTACGATTGGAATGCGAAGTTTGCACGCGTTGATGACTTTCCTAAAAAATAAGGAATACTTCTAAAACCAACCAGTCATATTATAACAACTTCAAAATTTTTATAGTTGTAGCTACACAAATGATTGACAGCTCCTAAGAGAAAAACATGTATTGTTAAATAATGCAATAGTTTAATGATGCATTTTCCAATATGATTTACATACAACCAAGGCGCATCTTATGAAACTTCAAAATACCTAGGTGTTAGTTTTACATCAGGACAGAGAAATTGGCTCCATAGAAATTATAAACCCCTCAAAACATAATCACAACAACGCGACGGTTTTCAAACTCAGTTTTAACACAAGGCTCTTTACCCGGGTTTCGCTTCAAAATCGACTAAATATCAGAGAAAGAAAGTGGTAAAAACCAGTGATTCTAAGAGAAAGTTTTGACTATGACCCACAATAAAAAAGAATCCTACAGAAAAATAAACAACCAAATATGATATGTAATCATCAGATATACGCTCTTGATATTCATTGACAAAAATAAAGCGATGATAACCAAAAGTAGAATACGAAAAAAAGCGACAAGATATCAAATATATAGACATTCGAGTACATAGCGCATCAGAAGACCTTGTCAAAATCTATGTTTACTAACGCAAAGTTAATTCATAACGTCATATGAGATCGAAGGGAATAATTGAGAAATCTTGGAATTCCTTAATAATTGTTGAGACAACTACACAAAAGGAAAAGTTTTCATCGCTTCTGCACCACAAAACAGAGTTGTTTAAAAAGTTATTGTTAAAACTTCTGTATATTACTGTTACTATTCCATTAGCTGTTCAATAAAGTTATAATTAGTGCGATAACGATCACATATACTTTTCTTAAAAAAGGAAAAGAAAAAAACTTAGGCATGATGAATTTCGCACATGGTGAAAAGACAAGCTTTCGACTTATTTTAAGACTATCAATAAACTGAAGTGCTCCAAAAAGTCTTGAGGCACACTATAAAATATCATTAGTGTTATGAAACAAAAAAAACTGGATACCTCATGAAATCAGAACTCGCTCATGGTTGCAATAATTAAATGGCATATAATTAAAAGCAATACCCTTGTCACACCACTAATAAAGTTTAATGTATATTCAATACATTCACGGTCGACATACAAAATTAGAGATATTTCTATGTCTGCCGTGTGACTGAAGTATGAATTAGGAGCTTCCTATAATAAGAAAATTTCTAGGGAACTATGAATACAATTAGTAGAGTAAGCTATTCTAAAGTGACACTTAAAGTCATGAAAATGAAAGATCAGCACGGGAACCAATGCAACATTTATTTTACACTCAACAACTAGTTCTTATTAAATACAAACTCAATTAAGCATTCTGATACTTCATAAGGATCGCACAAATCAGAAAGGTGAAACGAGGAAGGAAAATCGAAAAAAGACTGGATGTAACGATTGTTAAGGGACCTAAAAGATTTACAACACTCAGAAGACAACAGCGTCGAAATTTGAACATTAATATGTTAAAGCCATACTTGTTTTGTTAATTCAAAATTTTTGATCCTGAAACACCAAATTGTTTAGTTTGCACAATTGAAGGGAGCAACATATTTGACAAGTTATTGATCGGAAATGACACGTGCTGCCTCTAATGCATGTTTGGTTTACAATAAACTGATGATTAGTTTTCATTATAACTAGCAGGCTGACTACAACAAAAATTACTAAATAAGGTAAAACAAGCTTTGGCCTTGATGTCTTGTGGCAGGACACCTTCATGTTCAACGTGATATCATGGAGGTGATTGAATGCGAATCTGATATATACAGTAACTTGAATTGACCACTAATAGCTATCTTATCCATATTCCTGTTGTTCACAGACCCCGAAAAAATGGCAGTATTGGTAGGTCAGGGGGCGACCACGAACTTAACTAAGCCTGCCTGTCACTCTGGCACCTCCAACACTGCGCTTCCACAATAAAAATTAATGGAAACTAAAAATCACGAAAAAAATAAAAGATGTGAAAGAAAATATCAAATTTGCCATAAAGATAAAGATGTGCAGATCTCTTATTAAGATACACCGCTTTTTATTTCACTTGCAACTCTCAAATATAATCTTACTTTAAGCATTTCCTTCTTATAAAAGATAATTCATAATCAGCACCCAAAAGACTGATGTAGTAGTCAAAATTCCAATGCGTATATATCATAATAACTATAAGATAGGTTCAGTTAGGAATGGTACCCAGATGGAACAATGCCCTGGACAGATCACAGGTGTAAGCGTTTCACATGATTCCAAATTAATGGATTAAAACATACGCTGTGCCCCATCGTACTGCAATCAAATGAGTTGTTTGTTCTGTAACTTGGTCAGCTACCTAAAATCAGGCTATAATGTGCTTTCCTTCTACAATAATCCTCTAAAAATTACTGTTGCTCCGAACTGGGTGCACAGTCTATAGGCCTCCGAATATTCTGGTTTCACTCCTAATGGTACCACACCTGATAATACAATTACTAGCCCACGTAACACCTGTTTCTTGATGTAGCTAATGACCACCTGAAGTAAACTGTTTAAAACATTTATCATAATGCACAAGCTATGACTTAATAATGAAAACAATCTATGGAATCGAACCTTCACATCCCGGATTTCTTGTGTTTCGTCATAATACTTGTAAAAATTTGTATGCACATCAACTAACGTCCTCTCAATGTACTCCAACGTACGATCGTTGTCCGCTTCATCTTCTACAATACTTGAATTATAAATCAAGAACAAGTATGTGGTTCTGCAGGTAGTAAAGCATTGATCACCTATGTCAACAGGTGAAACTCCACCCTTGTTCACTCCAAGAGGCGCATTGATATCGCCAACTTCTTTGAAAAACCTATACGGTTTCACCTATAACAAAAGTTGACATAGTTTTCTATGAATAAGGAAAAAGTCAAAGTGTCTTCTAATGAGTTTACAGATAACTTCCAATCCTTCACAATGATCGCATTTCTGTTTTTTATTAGTCGCATTAGATAAATGTCATTTTCCAGTTAATTTTTTCATGTGGAGCAATAAATTCAATCCAGTTGAGTGGTATTTTATGATTCTGGTTCATACTCATTTTTAATGATAAAAAACTCGATTTCGTTCATGGTTAAATAAGCAATATGAAGGAAATCAAATAGAACCATTACTGTAAATTAATTTGTAGGTCTAACACGATGAATACAACATAACTTGAATTGAATTTTACAACAATCATTCCACCTGTATGAGAGCTTCTGAAAACTGCCAGACATCTGCACGATCGTCAATTATAACTATCAATTGATCACCACAAGGGAAAAGTGCTCTCAAATTTCGAGTTTTGTGCTGCGCTGAGAACAGTTCATCTCTTGACATAATTCTTTGTGCGAATAATGTCTTCTTCGGATCAATGATCTTAAAATAATAGGTTAAAAAGCCAAACATAAGCATATATTTCTTTAAAACCCTTCGGTTTCCAGCTCTGCAAAAACGACAAATGATCTCTTCATCCTACATATTGACATCTATAACATAAGAAATTTTTGCTCACCTCAGCAATTTTGTGAGCATACTGACGCTGGCCATATGTTATTATATGCATTTCGAAAAGGGTACTCATATGTTCTAGGAACTCTCGAGTGTATGGTCGTATCTTCGTGTAATACTCCGTGCCAAACATTTTATAAGCGAAAATATCGTTGTGCTAAAAAAAACTGACTACATCACATAACACACCATGCGACAAAAGCATAGACAATATAGAATAAGCTGTTCTTCTAAAAATCTGAGTAAATCCTACAATTTTCGGATCAATCATGAACGATCGATTGGTTGTATGAATAATCGTCTGGTCCAGATCGACCAGTAGCACTAGTTTCCGAGAAGCCAATATGTTCTTCAAGTCCGCAGAACCGATTTCCTTGGCTAACTAGTACAGCAATAATAAAATTAGTAAGCCATTGTTTGTCAAGACCAAAAAAGATATATACTTAAAGTTTGTTTACGAAATTCTTTAATCACTACTGACGTCATCAGAAACTATAAGCTCTGGAACATGGTGGATCATCGATACATTAGCCGTTGAATCTTCCCTCCGTTGTCCTGCACGACCGTCTTTCCTAAAACACATACCCCCTCTATTCATAAATTTTAGAGCCCTCCATTTATGCAGCCTTCTGGAATTATTCACAACTAATCTATGACAGCAAATTCAGCACCCGAATTCTAGTGATTAATAATATCGTGAAGTAACATGTACCGACTCTCTGAGATCGCGACCACATGTTGCACACATATCTTTGATGACAATAGCATGTTGACAAGGCTCAATACGTGCGATTAGCATATCCTGCAAAATGGATAGATTTCAATAAACCTGGAAAAAAAACAAAAAACTAGGGAGTGTAAAATCAGGAACGTATTGCGCAGTCATTATTATGCATCCCAACCACTGGAAAAGAGTGACCGATGCAACCTACTCAAAATTTTGAAACAAACCTGTACAATCTCTACGCCTTTTTTTGCTGCACGATCAAATGTCACCACTCCTTCAATTGGTGCTCTTAATTTTACCAACTGACCAGAAGGCGTCTGATATTCAAGAACTACCTAAATACCATATATTACACTAAATAAGCGAACAATTGTACCAGAACGTCCAAGTAACTTGTCAACTTTGGATTCTTCTCATAACATATTGGAACTGAAAAAAAGAAACAACGCTAATCTGGAATAGAAGCGTAATGCAAACGCTTAGCCTCTCGCTTTTCATGTATATATTATATATTTATATACATTCCTCATTACACTTTAAAATTATTCTATAAATAATTTACTAGGGAGTACAGAGAACTGTAAAAGACAATATTGCATGCATCCGCAGAAAAGCTGCGAAACCCAAATGAAAATTGACCATAGATTACTATTATATTACAGTAAGCATCTCCTCACGTTCATAAACTTGTTCTACCAAGACCAATAATCAGTTTATCCTACAATTAGTTATTTCAGAGAGGATGTAAATGCATGACATATATCATGCTGTCATACAACACCATAGAAGTTTAGCTCACAGTTCACAAGTGTTCGATACTAACAGCATTCCTATAAAGAAAAAATGGAAAATAACATTACTATGGCAATTTTCAAGTGGTTTAATCAAACATTTCACACATTGCAATTACAACAAGGATAGTGATTATCTCCACATTTTCGTCAACTGAATATCGGGTTGTCCAATAATTTCACTCAGGCTACTGTCCAAGCGTTTTTTTTTTCTAATTCTACTTCTATGCAGATGATAGATGAATAAACAAGGAAATTCAATGAAAGATAAACTAAAAAAGAACAAATATAAAATTACGGAAAAAATCAACGCAAGCAAATAAATCGTAGATTTACCACAGATAATAATTAAACAGAAGATTTAAAAATCCGTCCATTATTAGTTTTACTTTCCATAAAATAGAAAATCATGGGGATAACTTGACATATTCACCTTGCAGACATTTTAACTACTGCTGAGAATCACTAAGAAAACAATAGAAAATGATTGAAGCATGGATAGAGTTACGATCGCTAAAAACAACTTTGACGCAGAAACCAATGAGACTACATCGAGAAGAGGCGTTTCAAGTAGCCAATGACTATCTAAAATGATCTTACGAACGCTTCTTTGTTGTGAACTCGCAACACGTGTATGCAATTCTTAACGTGCAAGCCTCTAAAACTTACAGACAAGAAGTAAGCCAAAACAGATTTTGACTCCTCTTCAATTATCTATATAGCGGATTGACAGAACCAACAAGTTGCTTGTTTTCGAATTCACAGATGTAATTTGAGGCCTCTCAGTATATAATAACAACTCAACCAATTATAAAAAATATAGAAGTCTTATTTATTCGAACATAACTCCTGCAACATACTACTATATAAACACCTTTTATATATTACAACCAATTTCTAACATAATTGAAGTGGTGAACTCCCATTTGAATCTCACATACCGCATCTTTCATTACATAACTCCCATCGGCTGTTTTTCGCTGCGCCAATACTCCACCAGCTTCAACTTCTTTGATGCGGACTTCCATCTATGTTTTTGACGCTCAAAACCTACATACTTGCTTTTCGATACTCAATATTTCCAAATTCACAAATTTCAATAACTCGTTAGTACTACATAGATATCCGCTTTTGGTTTGCTGCATTTAGAAACATAGTTTACATCAAAAAGACTTATAATACTACAGAAAGATAATAATCGTTATAATAACATAAGGTCAATCACCACATAAGATATGAATGTCTATTGTTGCAGTATTTTATTTAAGTGACAAATTTAAAAAAAATTGAGAACATTGTATTGAAAAAAAAACACTAAATAACCGCTGCATATCGCTACCGGACAAATATATATGCAACAACAAAACTAACAGCACAAAACAGTAGTACAACAAATTTGTAACAAAAAATATCATATAATACAAAAATTCAATTAGTTACAACATACAAACATGAAGTCTGACGTATTATACGGACCCGAATGGTATGGAAGGCTATATCACATTGGGCGATTAAAGGTTTAGAGTGATCTTCTTTCTTTGCAGCTTCGGAGGTGAAAATGCATCACGCATTCTTGGATCGCTTCCACTATCATCATCAGCAGACACCTAAAAAGTAGCGAGATCTAGAAAATCACAAGTCGTTATCATAGAATTTTAATCAAAATACCGTTATGGATTCCTACTCAAAATAATTGTCGTTTAACGATTCTGATTATTTGCACACCTAGTTATAGCTGGTGATTAGATTTATTGCGAAGAAAATCTATTTGGTGTTTTTGACCACTGTGCACCTACCAGAGCTCTGAACATATTTAAGAAATGAAATATATCAATAGAAATGAATATAAGATAACCAAAATTCATGCAAGAATATTGAATACGAGTTAAGATTTCATGTTGCATTACTATGAATATGCGCTTTATAATAATGTATTATTTTCGTTGGATTAGACAAACTCCATAACAAAGCCATCGGTAGGTGAAAAATCCTTCATATTTTCGACACAACTCATTTCCAGATGAAATAAAAACGTAAATGGCAAACAAACATGTTTGCAGAGGAATTTTAGGACCGAGTCAAATACTGAGCATTCCCATTTGAAGAATAATAATAAAATGCAGCAAATTACATATCTCAGAGAGTTATGCACACATGTAGATAAATATGTTCCTATAGTTTGGCCTATATAAATAAATAAAAAAAATAAATAAGTTAAAATAGGAAAGCCTAATTAGTTCCATAAACTAGGTAAGATTAATCCAGCTGAAGAAATAACAATAAGAAAGTGGTTAACAATCTGAAAAATCATAGTTTACTGAACAAACGAAGAAAAACAGTTCTAGAAATTAAAGTATTAGAAAACTTTTCTGTACAACTTTGAAATACAAACTTATCGCGCCCTAAAAATGATATTACAGAAAAATTTCAGATACAGTAATTATGAGAAAACTAGATTACTTGCCTTTGCCTTATCTTCTTCAATATCGGTAGAATCCTTTTCCACGCCGCTTAGTTTTATAACTGTCGGTGGTTTCACTTTAAATTTAACCATTGATGTCGTAGTTGGCTTATTAGTTGTTGTTGAAGATATTCCAGCTAAGGTATCCTAGACAAGCCTGACCATGTGGACCCTCATGAAACCGTATAATTTTCGAATATTAGAACTCACCGTCTTCTGTTTCTTTAACAACGGTTCGTCATTTTTTACAACTTCGCTTGTAACCTTTTGTTTCCGAATAATAGATGTCTCAACATCTCTCAGTTCAGTATCAAGTTCCTTCACAAATGACTGTGTTTGTTTTGTTTCCGCCAACTTGGAAGTACTTTGCTCGAAAACATTTGAGGTGCTACTTCTCTGTTTCAAGTCACGATTTCTATCAGATGACCGATCACTTTTTTGATATCCATCCGTATAATCCTTTGTTTTCAAATCCACTTTCCGGTCACCTACACGCTGCCTGTCTTCGCATTCTTTGTCAACCCCGCTATCTTGCCTCTTACTCGAATGATCTTTATTTTTTCGTTCATCCCTTTCACGACTTTTATTTCTAAATTTCTCATCTTTACCATATATTTTATGTCCATATCGCTTATCACTACTACGATCTCTCTCCCGTCTATTCCTCCCGATTTGTTTTTCGTCGTGTCTCTTCGTTTCCAGTCTCTCTTTATCACCATACCTACGGCTTTCACGACTTGTTCCATAACTATCATTTCTTCTTTGAGAAATAACATCAGCTCCTCGACGTTCCTCATTGTAATTCTTAACAGTGTTTCTGTTACGACTATGTTTCGTTTCGTTGTCATTGAGAGAAGAAATTGGCTCCTTGCTATGTTCCTGCTTTGAAAAAAATTAAGAATAAAGAAATTGCCAGCATTTTCAACTCCATAAAATTAAGAGTGATTACATCACAAATAAATCGTGACCAATTCCAGTTATACATACCTGGCTGATCCGTTCATCGCTCTCTATATCTTTATCACGTCTATGTCTTTTTTCTTTCTTCCTCTTTTCCTTTTTTCTTTTCTTCGTTTATGTTTGTGTTTTGAATCACTGTTGATATCGTCTTCACCACTCCTAATATACGAAATGATATAAGTTAACTATATGTACCTCTAATAACTTTTCGTAGTTGCATTACTGACCTTTGCTTCTTATGTTTTTTGTGTTTTTTGTGCTTTTTTTCCTTCCTTTTCAATATCCCTCTCATTTCAGTTTCCTCAATCTGTCTTTCCAAGCCTTCTTTAAGTTTGTCATCGTTATCTTTGACGATAACACCATCTGATTCTGACTGATGTTCCACTGGTTCCTCATTTTCTGCTCCACTCATTTGCTCAGGCGGTGGCTAATAAGTAGAGAACGTTGGACAGAACTAATGAGATGCCAATAAAATACTAAAAGTAAATGTATGTCAAAAAAATTACTACAAAAACATCGGCCGTTTCCTCAGGAGGAGGGTCGGTATCAGTAACACTTCTTTCATCTTCTGCTTCTATCACATTATCCTTGATAACTGTAGTTTCTTCTATGTCAAATTCAATTCCATCATCATCACAGTTGGCTTCGACACGAACGAACTAGAATTATTTGTACACTGAAGAGGTGCTAATAACTCACATTTTTCCAGTAAAATTTACGATTTAAAAACATCAACTCATGAGTGACGTCAAATTAAGTTCACGTACAATCTATTCAGTACTTTTGGATATTTAATAATACATCTACGATTCAAGTGGTAAACATATCCAGCCTAAAAGCATATCTTCAAAAACGTTCATATAATCGTATTCAGAGAGTTATGACTCTTATTTAGAGAGAACACCGTTTCGCAAAGCTCGATTTATTTAGATCTAAATTGTATAGTACGTAAGGCGTGCTTTCTGATTCTGATTTTACACTCTTACACAGCAGACTGCAAGTAAAAGTGTAAAAGTCAACAATCACAATAAAATAAATAAAACGGACCTATCATACTTCACAATAATTACTACCTCACATGGGACTATATGATTCATTTCACTGAACATCTTGAGAATATTATACAAATTGACTGGATAGAACAAAATGTACTTCAAGTTCAAATCTTTCCTAATATGCAATTACACATGTTCAGTGCTATATAGTAAGTAGCACTTCTCCTTAATGATGTGATGCGGTTATTTCAAATCCTAAAAAAAATGAGGAGCAAAACAGATGAGCGACCAGTAATGATTCAACAAATCAGAATTGGTAAGCCCACTTTCTATTCATAAAGTGCAAAATGAACATAAGTTTTAAATCTGAAAGAAAAACCACCTCAGCAATTTCTCTGAGCGCTCCATCAATGGCTTCCTCTTCAGCTATTTCCCTAGCGGCATCATCATTTTCGTTCATTTTTTTTGATCTACGATCCTTATCTAGTTTTCGAAAACGCCAATTGGGATCATTTTTCCACCTGGAGTCTTTTTTCTTTCGTTTTCTACGCTCAACGGTTGATGTAGACTGAACATTTTGAGGTGATTTAGAGCGACTCCTAGATCGATCAATTTTTTCAACATTAGAATTGAGATTGGGTGGTGTAGTTACATCCAAACCCATCAGTGAAGGTAACGACGACTCCTAAAAATTATTGATTGAAACTTTTTATAGAAATGCAGTCCTGAAATTATTACAAATACTTCTTTTCCTTCACGAACACGTGATGAGTAAGTCCCAACTCGTTGAAATCTGAACAAATCAAGTTGAATATTGGCAGAAAACATAACATTGCATTTAACAGTCAGAGCTTTTGTAATAACTAACCTATTGTCACGATGTCTATCATTCCAATCCCTTTCTTTCTCTCTATCACGGTTTCCGCGTTCTTCTGCTCGCCGATATCTGCTATCTCGCCCGCGATCCCTGTCCCTCTGTTTGTCATTGCGTTGGTCGCGACGTTTCTCACGATCGTGACGATCTCGGCGCTTTCGACGATCATCGCCAGATGAGAATGATGAAGACGAACTGGATGACCGATTGCGACTCCTATTATATATAACGTGGTATTTAGAACATTGCAAAATCACAGTAGAAGAATCGTTAAATAACAGCACATAGATCCGATAAATATACGTAAATTCTAGCCTAAATAGTGGCAAAAGAACGTTCAAACAATATCTTTAATAATAAACAGAATTTCACTTTGATTCTGATAGACAGATGATAGATGATACTGATTGCAACAGACATATTATTTTGTACTACAATAACAAACAACGAATTAGTGCAACTCCGCACAACAAAAGACGAAAAAGAGTTGATAATTTTGATTAATTTTCCCGTAAAAAATTTAAATAGATTGCTAATCCAACAGCAGCCTGTGTTGTCTTGAAATCAATGTAGACTAAAAAAACAACCTCATACGTTTACGGGGTCGCTCCCTCTCACGATCTTTCCGATGAAGGAAAGCATCCCATGCGTCCATTATTTGAGGCTGAGGAGGACCAAGGTTAATGGTGGATACTGGTGGTGGTTGATTGAATCTATAAAACATATTTGATAAAAAATATATCTAGCTATATCAAAGTAATATATAATTCACATGTAAGCTGGATGTCCAGTACCAGGAACAAGCAAATGGGTTTGTAATGGCAACCCTACTCCAGGTATAGGAGGCAAAGTACTAGCATTGTGTATGGCTGAAAAAAATTAAATTCATTTTAATTAATTCGCCCATAACATAGCCTCACCATGTGATAATGCCAGATTTAATGTCGGTGGTGGAGGTAGAGTTGTGTTTCCTCGTGGAAGTAATGAATCTCCAGACGAAGAAGAACTAGCAACAACACCGGGTACCATATTGGGAGGTGGATGCGAAAAAGAAGTTGGTACCTATATAGGGATCTTTTCAGAAAATTTATATTTGTCCTTAATATTTAAGATATTCAACTGTTAACACACCGAATGAGAAACTGGTGGAGCCATTGTGAGAGCTGTTGATGAATTTTGAGAATGAAGAGAATCTGTCTGATGAGTTAGCACAGAAGTAGTTGGAGTCAAGGAATGTGAAACCGTGGCAGATAATGTCAGTGGGGGAGTGGATGCCGATGACACTGTTGGTTGTAGTCCAATTCTAAGCCAAAATGTAACAATATGTAGGATGAGAGGCACTTCCAAATTAGTACTGAAAATTATATAATATACTAAGATATGAATCATTTTTCCACCTGAATCTCGTTTGATCGTATTCCTGATTGCCAGAACCAGAAGCTCCTACAGACCATGCCAGAGCGGCTTGCCGCACGGTTTTATTTGGCACCAGAGAATCAACAGAAAGCTTGAAAAACACAGTAGAATCACAACATACTTAATACTCTTGTCTTCGCAAAAAAAAAAGAACTCGCTCCATAAATAAAAGAGGAAATAGAAACTTGTTCCCTATGAATGACAAAAGTTACAACATCACGTAATACGAAATGTACCTGTTTCTGCTCACAATTTTTCCCCGGGCACTGTCTATCTGGGGATTCCATCAATTTATTTGAAATGCAGTCGGCACAAAAAGAGTGACCGCAACAAGTGGTCAATACAGCATCCTGTATGTCCTTATATTTAAAGTACCAGCATTAACCGAATACCAAATCTCTTTTATAACAGAACTTCTTTTCATGAATTTAATTAATGCCACACCTTCAAAAGATGTGAGCAAATTGGACATATCAATTCGGGTGGTGGGACACGCTCGATTGTCGGTCCTTCTTCTGTTGCCTAAATTGGGAAGTTTTATCTAAATCAATAAAACTCCAGAAATAACCACTCACCTTTTTTGTGTGCTGTCTTGCTTTCCAATGCATTATAGGAACAACTAATTTTCCTGAAGGATGCAACATGGCCAAGGGATCTTCAGGAGTCGTTTCCATTAGTTCTTGTGACGGAATCCCGGTTGTTCGTTTCGTTGCCAACTGAAAATATTGCAGTCGAACCTAAACGCCTCATGAATTAACGAGGCAGCCTTCAAGCTACTAGTCAGTGTTTCCGATACGTGAAACGCGCAACTGTTCATTATAATATTACTGTTGAGTTGACATTATCGACGTGTTGCCTGTTCTATAAAACTTCCTATAATGTTTGCTTGTGAATCTCGTATATCTTTCACCGCAATAATGACTAACACAGGGGTATAGCTCTTAATTTATCTCAATGACCCGAACAAATAAAACAACGCTGTGTATGTGCAGGTGTATGCAAACAGGTTTCTTCATCAACTTAAGGCCTGTGTAACTTGGAACTACAACAACCGTATCTCAACATACCAACAACAAAGAAAAAACATTACAACCATAAGAAATGGAAAAGAAAAAAAGTCGAACATAAGAACTGACATGAAGTGATATGTTCAACGAATACTAAACATACCCGAATCGTATGCATTAATAAATTATATCATACTCAAATATATTATTAACATTGCTCCCAATGGAGCAAATAGCAAACCCGCGCCGATACAGGCTTACGGCGACGAAAAGGCGCATCGGCGCACGGATCGTGATTACCATTGGACAATTCTTGTACCAGTGACCAGGTTGATAACAGCGATTGCACGTGTATGTGGGAGGTGGAGGTCCAGACATTATACTTGTTGTCTTTTTTTGGAAACTGAAACTAATATCGTTAAAATGTTGAATAACTAAAGAAATCATTAGATTAGAACAAAATGCTGGCACATAACTGGATTAGTCCAACAATTCACTGCGTTTCATCCGATAACGGTTTTTCATACCGTAAACAGTAATAATCTAGTAAGAAGAATAAAGCATGTGTAAATGCAAACAAAGCCTAATAACCTCATCAAAAACATAGGAATCTAAAATTAATACTCAGAAATCAATTCCCTGGACGTAAAGTAAAACCTGATATGCCGCCCTAAAGCACGACTATGTTATTCAAATAAATCACTGTTTTATTAATGTAAAAGTGCGAAATCGCCATTTTCAAAAAAAAAAACCAAAAAATTAAAGATCATAGAACCTCTCAAATCAAATCCTCTCAAGCTAAAAATAATGAGAATACTTTGGTACCGAATCAAATTTTTAGCAACCTACAGCGAATCGTCTCCATCTGACGATTCATATTTAGCGAATTTTGTTATAAGTTGAAAATATAATATATGTATACAATTATAGAAACACAAAGAAAAAGTGTGAATTGATTCACCGTCAACAAAAGTAACACAACCGTTATTAAGCTCTAACATGAAAAAAAAAGAATTAAAATGCTCCCCACAAGCACGTTTAGATGTGTTTATTAATAAAACACGGAATATACAACACATTTTTTCATCCCGACAATTTGTGCTGTATCTACATATGAAACATAGGTCGTTGCATAAAACACTAACATGCTGCTTATATTATTTACCGTAGAACTGAAAGCAACACAAGAAAGGAAAATACCGATTTATTCAAATGAACTGCTCAAAAGTTCATTGCTCAAAGAACTTCCCAGTGTACTGATACACAAAATTGGTAATTAAAATGATAGAAACCATATATGTTTCGCATATATAAAATGAAGATTTCGTCAACAACAAACATCATTAAGCAAAAGCTTCTACTTTTCTCGACTTTTTCACTTAGTTCTTCCTGCTTTGCAAACAATCATGCTGAATAAGCAATTGCTCTGAGAAATTTGTAGACAGTACCGGAAACGATAGCTAATTCAACTTTCATCTATTCTAATTCGATGACCAGAATAACGAAAGCATTCAAAAGGAACCTTTCGATTTGACAGTAATTTAACATATGGTAGAATCCTTTTTTGCAGCTCAAGCAATCCTTAGTTGAAAACACATGTAAATTGAAGAAAACACTGACCACAGCGCATCATACAATCGGCTGTTGAGCTCGATAAGAAATTTATTGTTTAGCGCCCTAGATTAACATTGCTTGAAACCAATACATACGAAGAATACATTGCTCTAAAGATATCTGAATCTACCCTTTCATCAGCAACGACATTAATCCTGACTCGTTAGACGGAATAAATTTGAAGTCTTAACTTTACTGTTTACTTCTGGGAGTCCTAAAAAGTTCAAACTCCACTTTTTCACTAAAGAGTCGCTAAATGACTAGGAACTAAACGACAGGAAGTAGATGGCTATTTGGAAGCTATTGTATACCACTCACTGCTTAGATAATTCTTAACCTATGTTGCTGAAAAAACGCTGCCAATAATAATAATTGCTAGAAAGCCAGCAAAAAACTGGACTTGAGGAACACAAAGCGAAACTACATTTGTTATAAAGCAGTAATCATGAGATAGTAAGCTATAGTTCAAAATTTCTGAGATTTTCTATAGCGATAATTGTTAGGGCCAATATGATTCCGTTACTTTTACTAATTCCATATAAGAGCTGCTTTACAGCTAATATAAAATTAAAACTTACTTGCTAGAGTGATATTTTGCAGTGGAAACATCTTTTATGTGCGCGATTTGATCTTCTTCTGACAACTTTTCGAAATCCTCCTGAAAAAACAAACAAATAATTGCAGAATTACAATGCTTTTACAGCTTAATATAACAGATAATGTTCATACAGGATTCATGTGCGCAGGAGCAACCATTCCCGTTTCTACTGTCGTATTTCTTACAACGATACCAGTATTGACACCTCTGAAAATACTTCCAGACAAAACAAAAGAGTGATTACAGTTGTACTAATTAATTAAACATGGAAATGGTAAAGAACACAATTGATGTACACTAATCATAGTGTACCTAACCATTATTGCCCCATCAATCCTTATTGATTAGTAAAAAGGTACAGCACATAACAGAACCCTGCGATTCACCTCTCAGAAAATCGAAATTGAGAGGAATAAAATAAATCATATTTCTCGATTTCACCGTGATACGAAAATTCACAATGAGTTATAAGAACCGTACTGGATTTTCGGTAGTTTCTCTGCATCTTCTCTTGGTACACGTTGAACTATGATTGATGAATTTCGCGGTATAAGTTCTTCTGCAGTGTAACTACGCTTTGTGTGAGCATTCTGGAAAAACTTATATAAATTGATGCAATAAAAAGAACTTGGCGTACATTGCGTACAATCCTTTACACCTCACTTGCAATAGAAGGTCAAAAGCTTCTGCTTTAATTCCTTCCTTCAAACAAATTTCTTTTTTTAAGTCCGCTCCAGTTATATGTAAGCCATCAAATTGAAGTGTCTTGTATTCTAGTGTCGCTCTAAACTTATAATGAATAGAGGACATTACCCTAAAAATAGCAATAGGATTATATATTAACCAAACAACATTTTACCCCAAGAACCGATATACTTCAAAGGACAATGAAAATAATAATACGGTCTTCTATGAACGATTTATGCAGCAAAAACCCAGAAAATGTTTATGAAAAAACGTTGGAAATATAGCACTTTAAATATACGTCCACGCTATAGAGTTGTTTCTACTGAGTCCTTTTACAAGCCAATACTCATTAACGTAAGCAAGGCATTAAAAAAATTTAAAACTGGTCCTTTCAGAACAATCCATAGTATATTGGCTGGCTGCAGATAATTGGTAGGTCAAATAGAAAAATATCTTCATGATGACGAAAAAGGACTGATCTCGCGGATTATGTAGCATATTGTAAGCACTGTAAGCGAGGTTTCAACGCTCGCCCTACATTAAGATATTATTGATTGGAACCGAAGTCGCAGCGCGTGTCGTGGACGCGGATGTCATCTGTTTGTGTAGACGTTATTGAATTGTGTATAGCGATGTGGTGAGACGTTTTGCTGTCATCAGTAAACTTAATGATCATAGAAAATTGAGGAGAAGAAGATCACGACTGATCGATAATTGGATGAATATTCTAGTAAATGACTTTGCCAATATTTTATAATGAAATATAACTAGTAATATAAAGAACACTTTTATAAGGTAGCGTGTTATGTTATTCTTAGGATTTTCTTAGAAAACGTTGAGCAAATTAGTATGTATAGCTCTTTCATCTGAATTACTGTTCAGCGTCCACCATTACTTAGATTTAAACCACACATATGGAAACCGCTTAATGATCATATAATTAGATCAACTTTCTGGATACTCTGATTTATGATATCTGAAAGATACAAATAATTACTGGAGATTTAATGTGACGATGAACATCAAAGTAGCATTAAAAATACACCAAATTATTAACATGGAATGAGTTCAATTAAAAGCTAAGTTAGTTAAGGCAACAAAAAGATTAAAGCGATACAGAGCAACAAAGTCATTTTTTAATTTCAAAAGTCGGGATTTTCTCAATGCGATTTTCTATTCTAATTTTTACATGGCTCTAGCTTCTAATCTTACGAGGTACAAAACTGAAATAACGAGTAAATCGGCATTTTCATAACCATTCAATTACTTGTTAGTCGATTTTTTTTTGCAGCTAATCACAAAAAAAAAACTTTTTCTTGACTTTTCATGGAACTTCACTTATTTCGGAACAACAGATTGAAACATGTCAACCGAAACCTCACTATCAATTTGGCATTGAACCACTTAAGCACTGTGAAACAATGTGTAACGCCTAAGCATGTTCTTACCTCATATGACATCCCATGACCTACTACTACTTGTTTAAAACATGTTGTACTTAGGAACTTTACCAGTGTGACTTCTTGGTCTCTCATGTGGTAGTTGTGACATTCACCATTTAGGCTTATCAAATGGTACTCTGGCTGAGAATAATTATTGAATTTCTACTAATTCGATGCAGCAGATGAGTACGAAGAGGAAGCATTCCACAGGAATGTAATCCAAAACGAAATGGGATCACGAATGGATTGCGCTAGGAAAGCGAAATAAAGGTGCCAACCTTTAATGACATTATTGTCTGCAGCACCCCCTGTCTTTCATAGTAACTATGTGAAAAAAGAGGGTGTATCTGTTGGGCGTCTAATACGTACATTGATATAGATATATATTCTTACTAAAACGATGATATCTCATTAAAACGTTCTCATCAAAATATCTTACAAATATTACAGACCTATAGAAGATTCGACAAAAGACAGGGATTTCGTTGACTATAAAAAATTTTTATCAGCGTCGAAAGGAACGCAATGTTCAGAAGTTTCCCATTAATGCACTGCTCATCGTCATCGCGTCAAAGCGCACTAGACTTCGTCAAGACGTCAGAATTTACGCCAATGCTTCTTCTATCACTGCTACTTTGTAACGTCTATTCATTTGATCAATGAATGCTGTCAGTAATGTTTGCTTTTAGTTTGCCATACGGGTCATAGGAATTTAATTGAGACTCTCAAGCTTCGCTTATTGAACCTTTAAATTCATAGCATTAACACACACAGCATCAGAACAGGACTAGCAATCACATTCAAAAAGGCGAGCACTAGAAGTCAAGTCATATATGGTAAAACAAAAAGTTGAAAATAATTGTTAACGATATAAGGAACATCTGAGCAATTGGAAGTTAAGGTGGGCGGAGATAGGCGCGAGGTCGTCTGGGTGGGCTGTAAAGTCAGGTCTGATGTACTGATTATACCGGCGGACATCAGGCTGATGTACTGGATTTGACCGAAGGACGTAAGTCAGACGATACGCTTATGCCGTTCCATAGCTTGATGCCTAAAAGACATTGCTTTTGTTTTGAACGTTGCATAAGATCTGAATTTGAGACTATTACAACAACTGAAAAAAGAAAACGCACAAGATATTTGGATAGTGTTAAGTGATTACAGTAATTGATTAGATAGGAAATCTCCGTAGGAAAGTTCCTATACTCTACCCTTTTCTCCGCCTTGTTGTGTAGAGTCTTCATATTCCCTTCTATTCCTGTTTCTCCTAGCTCAAATGGGATGAGTGAATGAACAAGTCTCTTAATCATGCCCCTGTTGAGGATTTTTACTTGCGCTTCTCGTTCAATCCAAATTACGAGGAGTATATGACTCTTTCTCCGTGTTTTTCTGCAGGTTTAGATCATAAATTAATGCCACTTTACCCATGGTTGGTGTTACTATTGTAGCTTTCTATCATATATATGCGGTTTGTGGATTTCGCAGAGGTTTCCAATATATTTTTGGTTCCATATATTTTAGTGGAGCTTTCCAAGTTCATGAGTGAAAATGAGGGATTTCGTAGTCCTTTTGGTTGCAAGAAATTATGGCATTCCCTCAGGCGGAATACATTACTAGTAGTCTTCTAGATTTGCTGCGGTTTTGATTTAGTAAATAATAATCATATCGTGTTTAATGAAATCGATGGGTAGAATTATTGTGAAGTCGTCAGGAATTTGTTAAATGTTAGTGGATTGGCCCTTGGGCTTCTATCGATCCTCCTTCGGAATGTTTCTAACGCTTTCATTGTAGGGACAGCTCGCCGCAAAGGAGATGTTTTACAAGCTTATCAAGTCCTAAGAAAGAAAGAAGGAAAGAAGAAATAAAAAATACACCCTGTCATGAATCATATGGTGTCATTGTCTTCCAGACGACACTGGTAGCTATTGCTTTTACGTTCATTCTTGAAAGAAACATATCCTTGAGAATTTACTCGCACGAAGGAGGCCTCGGTGATAATCTGATGTGGTCGTGTTCGTTACCTCTTCCTCTTGCAAGGAGTTTATGAAATGCCAAAAGCCGGCGCATGCGTTGTCATATTGCGTGCTAAGCCTTTTAAAGTAGTAACCTTGTGGTCATGCATGTTTTCCGTAGGAACAAGGATCTTCCGTCCTTCCCAAGGATTATTCCGTATGGTATTATCTATGTTATTATGGTATCATCTCCATTTACTGCTTGTATTCCAAAATAATTTATTTCCATCTGTTTCAATGGGCGTGTGCGTATTAATCTCCCGGGGGATTATGCATATTTGACTTCTTGTATGAATATCGTAGTTTTTATATTCAATAGGATTTTCGTACATTTGCCATAGTTTGCTTCTATTATTGTGGAATGGACGGTGATGCTTGCTCACCAATATTTCCACCAAGGCGTTTCGGATATCATTAATACTGGTGTCTTTGTTCCAATCAATGTATTGGTCTTTCCTGATCATCTTGCACAGTGAATGATCCTGTGCTCGCCATAATAGAAACTGATACGAAAGAGCTGTGTATATATCAGATATAACGGATAATTCTGCCCGTTTCTCTGACAATCATTTCCGGCACGTAAGCACATGTTTATTTGGCACACGTTCGGGCTAGCAATTTTCATCGCTTAATGTATACATACAGACAAAGTAAATTAACTAAAACAAATCTAATTCATTTCAATTCAGCGCTAGTGTTCCCGTGGTTACTGACGAAGTTCATCTACGCCTTTGTATTTTATACGAATTTCAAAAAGGAAGAAATAAAAAAGAAGCATGTACATATATATTTATTGAGCGTGTTCTGTGAAGGTACACTTCCTGATAGAACATGCAAATGATTTGAAAAATTAAAATCACGTAATTCAATGTTTCTGATAAGCCATGTCCTGAGCGAGCCTATGTCGACGGCACGTTCGACCTTTGATCTACGAAGATTTGATAAGACCATGTTGGAGCAAGATCCTCTTCTGAAAACATCGAGAATCGTAGAAAGGCTTAATACAGCTTAACAAACCATTTTGGACCATATTCGGGAGATGGGGTTGGTGTGGAAATACATGAAAAATACGTTCCACATGAATTAAGTACGAAAAATTTTCATGACCAAGTTGACATATGCACATCTCTGGTCGGTAGGAACAAAATCGATTTCTTGAATTGGATGATAACTTGGGATGAGAAATTACCTATCAAAATATCGCAAGGGGAAGGGGGTGTTATGAACATGGGAAACTTATATCTTCCACTTTTAAACGAAATGAGAAATTGTGTAGCATCAAAAAATGAGACATTTTGTAATAATGAGTATACTAATTGCCCTGTTGCTGAAAAAAAAAATTGTATTTCGATTTAATCCAAAACTTGCATAACTCTCCTCTAAATCTTGTAGGATTCGACTGCCCTCCTGTACTGTGACGTTAGTACTATGTTTGTGCTCCTATTTGCGAGAACAGTCCTTGCAATTCGGTTGTGGGTGCCTTCATCAGAAGAAAGCCTCCTTTCGGTAAAATGCATTAATTATTAACTTAACTATTTTGTAACATTATCTTCAAGTAAAGCAATAGGAAAACCGGCAAGGATCCGTCGCCGAAATCATTGCCCTGGAATCAAGATCCTAAAGACTTGAAAGCAGATCTGTTAATTGATCAGCTACCGCTTCCAGTGGTCCCAATACAACCTATGGGGCCCTCATTCTCCTACTACCTAATTTGTAGGTCATATTTTTTCCTTTTTCTCCATGTTTATAGATCGCCTAAGGTATACGTAAGATTAGGTTTCTTCAATATGAAAACCATCAATCTCGATTAGATTTCTATTACACCTTAGGTTCTACATAAACTGGGTCTTTTTCCTATTCATTCGAAGCGTTTTCCTTTTCAAACGTCGCTCAATTCGTTCACTATCATGTCTGCTTTTTATGTAATCATCGAAAATAAGACTGTGCCATTCACAAAACAAAGGTTTAATAGCAAAAACCCATTAATACGGGATGCATCTATTGTTCTAATTCAACGACTTCATTATTCATTGCAAGGTTGCAGTGAACAGCTTTGGCAAGATTGCGTCGCCTTGTCGACGTCCTCTTCCAATGAGGATGGTAAGGGTCCGATGGAAAGCTGCATTTTCGTTCTGCAATCTTGATAACAGTCGTCAAGAATTTTCACATAAAACGCTTCCACTCCTTGCTCGACTGCGCTTACAGTACAGCTTTTGTTTTGACGCTATCGAATGCTTTTTCGTATTCGACTAAGGATAGAATAAAGAACAGTAGGTAGTCTTGACAGACCTCTATAACCCTTGCTATCATTTGGATGTGATCCACCCTTGTGAAATGGTGCTTATGCTACTGGTTGAGCTTAATCCAATGTTGTTGTTATGTGCAATAGAATCAAAATGGATGAACATGTTGGCGGCAAAACATCAGAAAGCTGTATTCGCAGCTGTCAACGATTTCAAGATCACGGAATAGGCCTCATCAGTGTCGTCATGTACGCAGATCACTATTATATACCACAGTAGAGAGGGAGGAATGAAAAATTGCAGAGATCCGCACTACACGTGAAGACGATTCACTCAAGTAACCAAGTACATTAATAAGTCATAATTTTTCTCTCTCTTATTTTCCCATAACGCTACAACTCGTGGAAAATGACTGAACGAATTCTTCATAAAATTATCTCGTATTCTATGTCCATGTGTTATTTAATACATTAATTTCTCTTTTACACTTTTATTATATTTCGTGGCTATGAAAACATCCAAGGAAAATATTTTGGCTGTTTTAAGTTCACAAAAACATATGTTTCATGAAAAAACAGAGCTTACAATAATCAATAGCCAATTTTTTCCTACCAGTCAATGTATTTGTAAGGGTATCAAAGCAGCGAGTCAATAAGGAGGCAAAATTTTACGTTTAGCAGATTCCTTAGCAAAGTATTTTCCTTACAGCTTGTTTTTTTTTCATCATAGGTCTCTCATTTTAGATAAAATTAATGAAATATATTTTCATTCCAGAATCCATTCTCAATTAATGAAACGACGAATTATCTTCATTACGTAAACGTTAAAATGAGCTATAGAGGTCGTAATAATGAACGTAACATTACAATTCTTGCGCAGTAGTATACGAATCACCACCTCGCACGTTGTACAAGTGTTTATCATTTGCCTCATTCTATCCACTTCAAACTTCTCAGCAGCTTAAGCATTTCAGTTCAAAATCAACTGGGATGATTGTTCGAAAATATCGAAAACCTCCGAATACGGTCGTATTGTCATGCACTGTAACGACAAGTGAGTGTATCGATTGATTTCAGTTGATCAAAATTTCATATTAATGCGTTATTTTTGAACACTTAAGACTTAAAGGACTATTGTTTCTTAAAACAGTATTGAAAGAAGTCGTTTAAATCATCCGTAAGTAATTGAGTTCACGATTAAACAGCACTAAGAAACTAATTATTCAAAAATATTGTAGCAGTGCACAAAGTGTTGAGCTAGTTTTTTCCTTATATAAAAAACTCACCATAAAAAAGAAAGACGAGAACTTTCAATAATGTAGGTTCCGCAATTTTAATCAAACGCATTGAGCAAATTTTATTTAAGAAGTTTCCATGATTGGCTGGTGTCCAATCAAACAGGTGTCAATCAGTCGTTTTAGCTTTGTTAAGCAGTACACTAGCAGTACATTGGAATAGGACATCGAATGAACATAGAATGGTACGCAGGTTAATGTTTCGATCAAACCGCGTTTTTCTAAAACTCTGTGAAACTAGTCTTATTGAAATAGAATTAATTCGATCCGACCTAATACTACCGTAATCCTCTAAGATGATCTCCATCTAAAATTCAATTACTCGACTAGTTCGTTCGTTTTCAGAATCACAATTTCTTCAAAAGTATACTCGAGTATTGGGATGGAAGAGATCACTTAGCCGAACATAATGGCTAATTTAGCTTTTGTTGCTTTGTTTATCGGTTTGTTTTTTGTGACCAATACGTTATCTTTGTTTAAGAGGATAGGTTATGATTAGCCGCGAGGCACGTCGAAGTCGTCTTCTGTTTTATTGGGATTCTCTGGAATCAATTCAACGTCTCTGAATGTTTCAAACTAATTTACTAAAATTCTACGACAATTTCTCGAGTGGATAACATTCTGATACGAATCTTTTTGATTCTGAGAAAAAAGCGATTTTGGCCAAAGCTGCGCATTCAATTTATGTTTTATGACAGACTCGTGTGCTGCTAAATGAAAAGAGAAATTAAAACAATCCTGTCTAGTTAAATCTTTTCCGTCTTTTTTTTTCGGCTCAGAATAAGAATATGGTGCCATCAATAGTAAAGCACGTTAGTTCTAAGCATAACGATTTATTTTTTTTACACATATTTGAGGAGAATTGTTCGTTATTGGATTTCTATTCGTGAATTCAGCTGTCGGTCAACCTCCTCTTGTTTGTGTTTCCGATGTGATCGAAGAACTCTGGAGGGGAGTTAACGGTAATTAACAGCTTATAAAAAAATTTTTCAAAAAAGTCGTCAACGTTTAAACACACAATATCTTACTTAACGTTACAGAATCTATGGAGAACTCAGATTATTCAAATATGTAACCAAAATTTTGAACGTCCTAAATTACCTGTACACTTTGAGTGATAATAACGACGTAGCCATCATGCAATAGTTCGAAGATAAGACAAGATAATTTTTGGCGTTGATCAATCCCTTGTGGCAGGATTCGCCAACGCACTCGTGTGCAAGATGATATCGCGGAGGTGACTAACTGCAAGCCTAGTCTATACAAAGATTTCTTTGGTTTCAATTTACTGATCCGAAGGGATGGCGGGCTTAGTAGGCCTGGGCGCGGCCACGAACTAATTAGGGCCGGCATGTCACTGCAGCACTGCCACCACTGAATAACTGTGCCCTCAAAGAAAGAGGCGAACACTTGATTTGATGATTTCTCAGAACAGCTCCTTATGTATTTATGTTATGGTACTAGCAAATTGTATTCATTACAGTCTCTATTTCAATATTTTCGGAAATATCACTAGGACACTAAATGAGCCTGGCGCCAAATAATGTTCTTCACCAACCTAGCCTCGTAGGACCAACATAAAACAGTTATTAGCGGAACTATCTAACATATACTATTGATCGGCCATCAAATCAGAAATTTGCAATATTTTTTCCAGTGGTCGATAAATTTCACATAAAAAAGAATGATTTTTTTCATCTACTTATTGCGCCATTATTGAAGTCCTTAATTTATGAATTCGTCATTTCAGTGATTTCTAAAGATTTCAATAGTAACGAAATAAAAAGTGTGACGGTGAAAGCTAATAGAGGTCAGTTTCCGTTGTATATTCATAATTACCCCATATCGTATAAACTCGTCTGTTGCCTGTTGACCGTGTGAAGTCTTTGTAGCATAAAAACGTTTCTGACGTAAGTCATCCTCATGATTGATTGCATTTTTCTTCATTATCTGGAAAAAAATTCCAATCGAACGTGATTAACTGTATTTCTAAAATTGCAGATGAAACATCTACGTTGGAAATGAACGGGAATCTTATCTCTCATCAGGCTAATGGAACCGACAGTTGTTAACAAATCTCTACCGTATTCTGCTTCCCATTATTTGCATGCATTTTTTATCATCCCATCGATTATTTTTGACTCATTGTGTCTTTGTAAGTGAAATCAACTGAAAACTACTAAAGGGAAATTTCTAAAAATCGACCGTTCGACTGAATATTAATTGTTTTCGGAATACCTTCTCTTTTATTATACTTTATTTTATCGCTAACTGTTTATCTATTCGGGAAACCTCACAATCGAGTCTAGTCAAAAATGTTTTTTATCAACCAATTTATCTAAATCAATAGTATCCGCAAACAATTTTACACAAAAAATACCTTGCTGTCAGGGGCATCCTTCGATACACCTACGACTATTTTTTTTTGTTGTATCTTAACAGCCACATCCACTGATAGGATCACGTGAACATGCTGTTCTATTTCCCCTCATTTTAGCTCCTTTTCATCATCTATTTCATTATTTGCTGTTGAAATAGTTTATAGTATTTTCATATTATGTTCATAATAAAAATTGTGAAATATTACATTGAGGAAAAATTTCTTTTATTAAGTGTATAGCAAAATTTTTCCGAGATCAATGGTAGAACACTTCATTTGTTATGTGTACATTAATCACCTCACTTCTGAGTAATGATCAAAAATCCTTTGTATTTTGACTGTTTGAAATGACATTTCCCACACTACACATCCTTTTAAATTAGTAGTCTAATGGTAGTACAACAAGTAGAAAGCTCGGCATAAGTTGAAATGTGGTGAAGACTCATGACTCATGCGTTTTGGCGGCTAACCGTTATTATGTCGATTTTTTCTTTCATCATAGATATGTTTCATACGAATTTATCGATCAAAAAGAATTCGAAATCACTTTTGTGTTATGAATCACGTTACCCTATTAACATATTTGTAAGCCTAAGCAACAAAATAGTACAACAAATGTAATAATTTGGGAGCTACCAATGGTGTAAACACTATAGCACACACCTTCTAAAATATCCTTAATAAGTATTGTTTGGCAAAGTAGTTAGCAATGCTTTTGTGTGGTAAAGGATTCCCTAATTTGACTTTTCATTTAGGCTAACCGACAACCTCTTAAAAAAAAGACTGAACCTGTTTGAAATAATTACTGGCCTCATATGACGCCTGGTTGAGGTGCATCAATGTGAAGATCAAATATGCATAAAACAACCTCGAGGACATTTTACACGTCAAACTTTTTAGCTATTATCGATTATAGAGAAATATTTCCTTTAGGATTTGTTTTACTTACTCTGAAAAATTGTCACATATACTAGAAAAGAGCGCTGGGGCTTTAAATTCACTTGATGACAAGGAGGAAATAAATATTCTCATATAAGGTACATGTATTTTTAGTATCAAAAAAACGAGTGATGCAGAAATTTCAAGAACTTGAAAAAGAAGACATTGAAGGTAAAAAGGACGACGTATATTCTGCAGGCTACGTTCCGAAGAAGTACACAAAAAATTCTGTTGAATATGGTACACCAAAACCAGGGACACTTAGTGAAATGAGGGCCAAAAAAGCTTGTCAGTTTGAGTCATTTTGGATTAAAATCCCAAAATCTTTCAACCATACTAAATTCCAAAAATATCATTCATATCTATTTTATAAATTAACAAGAATTGAAGAAGATTTGATGTAGATTAAGAACTAATGAAGAAGTAAGGATCACACATTACTCGAGAATTTTCCCAAATCTGTCAAAATAAAAAAAAATAAACAAAAATGCCACCACAAAATGGAAACGTTGAAAAAATTCTTTACAACGAGTTTTGTATTTTTTCAGCAGTAGACATCGCAAAGGAAATGCTATATTTATGTGAAATAATAAGAGATTATGGTTCTCGATCAGATGATGGTCAAGTGAAAATCACATTTGGAAAGCTCTTCAATGTCTATGAACAGATTTCTGATAAAGTTAGTTTGATGATAATATTACCATTGATAATATATTAAGGAATAATCTCTGAAGCCAAAAAAAAGATCCACGTCAATGTGATTTCTTGCTAGTTTGTCAACAATATTATTTTCATACTATCAATAAATTACGAAGAAGCATCAATAACAACATCGATGCATGTAAACAGTTTCCTCAAAGCGAAACCTACTGAAATTATACTTTCCTGAGAAAAAAATAGATGTCTTCTTAGAATGTTTTCATTTTTGTGTGTTAATTCATTATTAGATTCACTATAATGTTGCATATAATTGGTGCAGTTCTCACCGGCAATTTATTAACATCATGAGAAATGATTGAATATGATGATGACTTACGTACGAGTAACGTTGTAACTAAGAAACAGCAAAAGCGCCTTTGAGCCAGTTGCAGTAGTGTAACAGCAGTTTGCATTGATATCAATGCACAGTATCTTCCTTTGTATATCCTTCACTTTGTTTCGCATGTTTTTACTAGTTACATCCATTTTGACTCTATAAAAAGTACAATCCTCTGGACGTGTCCGTTTGCTATGTCGACAAATTTCTATGTATAAATTATTATCATCGAAATAATTTCCAGTAACTTACAGTTCGTAATTAGTCTGGTGACACTATGCGAACCAGCTTGAATGGAAGAAAAGAAATTGACGTAGCAAGGCCATACAAAATAATTCTTAATACTAGACGATGACTCAAGAATGTTATAATTTAGGTCGTTGGAATGCTTTTACGAGCTCGAAAACATCGAATGGTCGATTTCAAAGGCGAGATGTTATTTCAAAAACGAGACGACGACGTCCTCATCACTTTACTGTTATCAGATGAGGAATTGCAAAGTGCTCTTGCTTCTAATAAAGACTAATTGGTGTGTATAAATCAAATACACACGATAGATGGTAGCCAACATGTTATTATTCTATAGAAATTACAGCCGGCCTTTCTTTTTCGTTTCAAGCATTTGATCACCACATAAGACTATACATACTTTCAAGATTGTTCGGTAAACAATTGTCTCACTACAATTCTAATGACAACCGCTATATATTTACATATCGCTTTTCCTTTCGAACTGTAAATATTCAATCCATAATAAAATTTGAATAGCCACAAAGTTTTTCTCTACACATTGGTATGTTAAAGCAATAATCCGTATATAACCATTAAGGTTACCCTGAAGAATTCGATGATTTATCATAACACTTTTTTGCCAAGAAGAACCAATCCGCATTATATTTCTAGAATATTTCGGAACAGTTAAGGAACGAGAATAAATAATAACCACAGGCTTTGAGATGTGGAGGTAAACCGTCTATTTTCGGCTTGATGTTATAGTGTTGTTGAAATGGGAGCGGTTTATACAATGAGTTGAGAGGGCCACTTTGATACCAAATCAGAGCTCCTTTTTATACCTCAAAGACTATTCTGATACTCACTCACCAATCTCAAAAAATGAATGGCTTGGATTACCCCGGGTGAAAACTATATCTAAATACGTGTCTTACTGTGGTTTTCTAGTAGTTTTTTATCATTTTCCTGTTGTTTTTTTGTTTACAGTAATGGAGTTGACTTATATATTTTGATATAAATACGTTATACCATGAAAAATAGACAACAGCGCACCCAGACGGATGACGTAATGCTTAGACAGGGAGATAGAGATGAAGGAGTCAACATTTCCTGCACCTGACAGATAGAATCACGACCTAAGTAAAAAGTGCTCCAAACGGAAGACAGTCTACAAAAACATGAAATTTTACTAATACCATAGTGGAGGACTTGTTGTGAGTGAGAAAGAATAAATTATAATACATTTTCACAGTAACTACTTTATTTTCTAACAACAACGATAGATTATAATGATATGACGTAAGACCTGGTAATTTCAATTATATACAGCTCATGATCCTCGCAATCGTAGCAAAGAGTAGGTGATAGTAAGACACAAACCTATTTTAAGTGATGACCTGAGCTTACGCGCTGCACGCAAAACGCATCTCGTCTTTTGTTTCAAAATAATAACAGCCTCCGTAAGTTGTGATAAAAAACTTTCAAAGCCCACTTGGACGTAATAGCAATTTAATCGGAGTTCTAAATACATTTTCAACCGAATCACATTACTTCACAAAAAAAAAAAACTCTAGCTTGACGTTGGTATAGACGGACTGTTACCTTTTCTTTCGTAGGACATCATTAGAACAGTCGACATATTCGAATACATACAGCAGATCCTCAGTATGTGACCATCATTCAATTACTAACACTTCCCATTGGAATTAACAGACCTGTATTCTTGTTTTAATTTTGAACAGAGCATATTAAAGGACGGAAAAATTTCGTAATGTACCGGTCCCGCGTCTGAGGTTTGTAGTTCGGCTTTTCAATTGCAGAGTACGATAGAAAGGGGAGTGGCTATGGCGATCATTCTCAAGTTATTGTTTTGGGTAAGTAGTTTTTACAGATTCATTATTTTTAGATGTATTTGGATGGCTCATGATTAAACCAAGCTAATCATAATGCTTCTTCCCAATTGCTTCAAGATTTTTATTCTGTTAGCTTACATGATAGATCATTTATGAAACTAATAAATTTCAGATATGGTTTCGCAGCCAATATTGGTTTTCGCACTTTGTACACTTGCCTTTTGTTCAGGTATCTTTTATCATAAAAATAAACATTGAATGTAGTTTGATGCGAAATGTTTTGGCGGCAACCAACATTTCGGTACTGTCTATCTTCATTTTCTTGTTTTTTTTTCAAGCATTAATGTAGAAGTTGATTCTCATATGATAAATCATCTAGACAGTTTTCTTTGCCTAGTTGATATATACTTGTTATGAAGCTTTTTCTAGGTCGTCTATTTATTCAGATCTTGTCTCCGCTGATGACGTCATAGACGGAGAGGTGACTGACGAACAAGACATAATGAAAATTGAGGATGATGACCTAATGATTACTTCCTCAGCTGATGCTGTCGTATCATTTATTTTTACACAACCGGCTAGCGCAAATATTGCCAAAGGTGTGCTCTTGTCAATTTAGTTTAATTCAAATAAGGATTTGTGGGGTTTATATCCAAAAGATAAGCATAGGCTTATGCATATTTGACATTAAGTATACTTTCTTAGAGTTGTACAGTGGAAAGGTTGTCAAATTCTTAATTGGATTTCAAAACAGAGGCGAGAAGGACTTCCTTATCAAACATTCGGAAACTTCGTTTCGATATCCGATGGATTTCAGTTACAATCTTCAAAACGTAGGTATATTACGTGATTTTGTAATATTTTGGTAACTGTATCATTATCACTACTTTAAAAAGAGAAGATTGTACTATTACTTAATCATATTTAGTTCACTCATGGTCAGTACAACCGACGTGTTGCACCCAAAGAAGAAGTTACTCTTGATTATGCTTTTTTTGCTCATGAAAGCTTCGCTGCGCGACCGCTAGGGCTCGTTGTGGATCTTCACTATGAAGATTCGGTTAGTTTTTAGGTTTTTTTTCCCATCGGAAGTCGTTTGTCGGATATATGAAGTATGAATTTTTAGTTACAAAAGTTTGTTACATTTACGTTATACGTTTCTACATTGTTACGACTACTTAGTATACAATTGTTTCCTAATGAAACGATGAACATTATGTGTTTGCAATATTGTTGTTTGTGAACTTATAGGAGGGTCATTACGTCACTAACGTTTTCAACGAAACAGTCACGATTCTTGAAGATGACTCAGGATTTAATACCGAAACTGGTTTTATGTACTTGATATTCATCGCATTTATTATTGCTCTTTTTTTGATAGGCCAACACTTCTTGAACAAGGTAGAAATTTCCATTCATTTATATCTTTAGCTATCTATTCATTATCTAGTTATCACCTTTTTTTCAGCTCACGCGTAGAGCAGGAATGCAAAAGAAGCGTCAGCCAGTAGTGGAACAAGGAACTGGTAATTCAGAAGTCGATTTCGAATGGATACCAAGGGAAATTCTTAAACAGAGCGAAAAAAAATCACCAAAACCTAGTTCACCGCGAAATAATGGTAAAGCAAAAAAGACGAACTAGCAGGTTATTTTATTGGCTCGTGTTATCAAACCTCTACTAGAGGTTGGCCTTTCTGTTCTAACGACGACTTCGTGAAAGAGCACGTCTGCTTTTCTTGTACATTTCATGACATTCCTGTTATTGAGATAAAACAAAATTGTTGAAATTTATTAAACTTCATTGTCTCATTTCATCTATGATGTGCAACTCTCTGTTTCGTTTAATAAAGTGATATTGGATTACGTACACTTGGACAATGGAACGGTCATATTATAATTCTACTGATGACTCATTATTTATGAGGAAATGTATATTGCATTAGTTGACCTTAAGGTTCTCCAAACCAAATAAACATTAACAAATCGACTTCACAGCATTCCAGTCTTTTAAAATGAGTCTGGATAGAGTATCCAAGTTCATTTGATCTGCCACGGTATGGAACTAGATGCTTTTGGAACCGGTCGCAGGTTAGTACCTGTAGGCCTAAAATAACTGTTATATTTGCCATCTCATACACAAGAAATCCTGACACAAATAGGACCGTCGCACTGGACCGTAATTTTTTAGTGGTCGGCGACATCAAGATTTATCAATCTAATGTTATTTAGTATTCTCAGGGCACATTTATCCTTTAGTCAAATTCAACTGAGACAATTTTCAGAGTTACTACATTCATTTTGTAAAGTGACGGAATGAATTCACCATACTTGCTGCTCATTAGAATATAAAATAACTAATCAATAGGCCTTTTTTACATCAGTGCAGCATATCCTGAAATATTTTTCTTTAAGATGATTACTCTCTATCGTTTTCACCCGGAGCAATAAGTCCAGAACTAGTTTTTTTTGTCTTTTTACTTTATTTGAAAGGACGCATGTGGCACAGCGGTCGAGGTGCCGTGATGGTAACACGCAGGCCTAAATCAGGTTCGCGGCTGCCCCCAAAGCCAACAAGACCGCCGTCCTTCTTTTTGGAGTCGGTAAATTTGTGCCAGAGAAACTTGGACACAATAAATAGCTTTAACTTGGCAAGGAGAAGCGAAAAAAGAGTATCATATGACCTAGCGGGAACATCAGTGATTGAATGATCTCATTACAATGCGAAATGTTTTGATTAAACGGGCCGTCCATATGCATTATTATAAAAGAGCATCCAGAAGGTGAAAAAACACACTACTAGGCTCACATAGTATTGTAAAACATAAAAAGGTCGATTTCGAAAGTTAACATATTGGCTGAGGAAACAAGAACATCCGCGCGAATGTTTTTGGATGTTCCAAATATTCTCCATATCAGAAGATAGCTTGCTACCTTTGTTACCCAACACTGTTAACTAACCTCATAACTTAACCTCATAATGTTCTTGACTGCGGTGTGATGAATAGATAATGAAGACTTCAAAGTGGCTTGCAGCGGACGAAGCTTCCATGCGCGGGTCATTAATCGAATAAAACTGTTACGTCCAATATTGCCTACTTGTGGCTTATGGGCGTGTTTTTTCCATGCTTGTGCACTCATCACCTTACGAAGGACTATGATCTAGGTGGTCAGGGCTATACTCATTGTTTCCAATGGCCACAGACAAGAACATTATGTAGTTAAGGTGAAAAAAGTAGCAAACTATCGTCCGATATGAAGGATGTCTATCTTCAATCGTACTCCTTGGTAAACAAGCGGACGCTTGTTCACTTTCTTCAAATTCTAAGTAGGATTTCAATTTCCACGTATCTCGCTCGCTGCAGAATCTCGAGCTGTACGTGTACTTGTTAATACGAATTTATTCATTAACACCAATTTGTTTGACTAACGACTCCAATGGGATGTTCAAAACTGTGATGAGGTGGTACGGAAACATTGCTCATTCTTAAATTACGTTCAACGTAAATAACATCCCGTAAAGCTCAAGCTGTGTATAAGGTCGTGAAATCAATACGATGAACGACATAGCAATAAAGCTTAGAATAAGGAAACAAGCGGCGTGGCCTGGGGAACAAATAAGAGCATCAAAGACGTAGCGAAGAGGACAAAAAAGAAAAAGCTCCGAGCCTACCTTCTTGATACGACAGTTCTACCCGCCTTAGCGTATGCCCGGAAAACTTGAACATTACGAAAGCTGGATGAACGATCGCAATACAACACTCTATCAAGAGAGTGATGCTTGGCTTTTGTCGTATCGCACAAGTGAAAGAGGCGATAGAATGTTCTGACCTACGTCAACGATTAGAGATCAGAGATCCAGTCGTACAAACCAACCTTTCGAAGACTAGAACACGTGATGCGTATGACTGATGACAGGTATACGCGACCTGTATTGGTTTGGCCATTGAATAATAGCAGTGCTGCTCGCCTTGAGTACTTTGAAACGCATGCTTCCACGAGATACCTGCCTCTTCTGTTCAACTTGAGGGCCCTGGCATCCATCCAAAGCGCCTAAAAAGTACAAACGGTTAATAAAATCTGTAAAGCACTCATTCTAAAGAGCCTTACAGAAAGCAATATTTACTGTCGAAGTAATGGAAAGATAGATTACCTTAATTACCGTTGATCATCGACAGAGTCGAGCGGGAAACAGTACGCTTTCCTGTAGCACATGAAGGCAGTCCAAAGAGTTTTGGTTTGGGGTTTTCTGCAACATCATAACCCCTTACTAGAGCCTTTGCGAACCCTGTACGAAGAGTTTTCACCATAGTCCAGATGGTCTTCCCGCAGTGCGTTTGATGTCTAGTGGTATCCAGTCACTTACAAATCATATAGGGAATATTCCTTAGGAATGTCCCTATTCTCATCTCTACTATAATTTTTTAGTACTACTTAATAATATTTCTTATCAAGGTTGCAATAATCAATCCTATTTTACACTCAAGCTGTCTGGACAGCACGGCAATGGATAAGGTTGTGCCGATTCAGCCTGGCAATAGCCTCAGATCACGCCGACACCACACCAGTTGTCGAATGATTCATCACATTTTTAATATCTCATCTTGCGGACCGGGTTCGATTGCCGGTAACGAAACCACAGTTGTGTTGGCTTTTCCTGAAATTCTACCCTCCACAATTCGACGTGCCATTTCGTTGGAAGGAATCCATGGCGCTCGCTTTGTTCTATCGCTCTTCACAGAAGTCATCTTTAACAGGATCAGCAGAACATTAGACGAAGAACAATCGCGTGATCAAGGAACTTTAAGAAAAGGGTTTAGCATGATGGATCACATTCATACAATCATAAGACTCATAGAAGTATTACGAGAATATAAGAAACCACTCTGTCTCACCTGCACCGTATATTAGAGTTGACAACATGATGTCATACGAGCCAGTATATAGATCAGGATCTCATCCGCTTCCACGATATCTTGTTGAACATAACATTCCTGATTTGCCATTGGATGCCTACTTAACAATATACTACAAGGTACAAGATGTTTATAGCTAGTATTGTATTTTTGGGTTCATTTAAATGGAGCAGTTATTATAGGCTGCCACGCAGCTTGCAATTCGGCCACGTTAACCAATAATGCTGGAAGTGGTCAACTTATGAGCATCATGATCAACTTTCTTCACCTTTCGTCTTTATTTATCTTCCATGGAATGGTTGTGTCTCTGTCTTCTTGTTTATCATCATTCTATCGTATTTTAGTATTTTTTTAGTATGATATGAGGTTTTAGTAATTGTTATGTTTTTGTTACTATTTGTTATAAGGGCTTAATTCGCCAAGTTTGAGGTTTGGACAACCTATCATCATTTCTAATCGATCAACTTCAACAATACACTCGTACATATACAGCGCGATCAAGCTTCGCCACATATCGAATTTCATCAAAATCGGTACACTGGCAAACTCCGCTAGAGCTTCCAATCTCTTGATTTCTTTTATTCGTAGCATAACATTTACCAGCATAACGTTTACTGATGATACCACGTAGATGTAAAACTAAGTAATTAACTTAAGTTAATCCATGTTTCCAAAGATGAGTTTTGATTGTATTTTTGAGTATCATAATTTGCTTATTATTTTTTTAAAGGAATCCATGAATCATATGGAGGATAATAGAGGGTTTGATGTACAGATACATCAGTGGTGCTCAATATTATTTGATATATACATTAGGTGATGGGGACTGAAGCGGATCGCATTGACGAAGAAATTTGTAAAGAGGCATCGAATTTTACCAAGATATTCTATGATGCTATGGATCGGAAAAGAGACAAGATCAATTATCTTTATTGCGACAATGAAGCAACATTAGTATGGAACGGAAATGCTGTGACGGGATGCGACAATATATTTAAGTAGGCAATTTGTTACCAAATATATTATTTGATACTCGCAAAAATGTCGATATTTTGCAAAATTCCTGAAATAAATGCCTATATGAAAGCTCGCTGTGATTTTCATTTGAATTTGCCGAGTGTACCGTTGTGTAATGTTTTTTGAAGGTTTATTTCCTCATTACCGGAAACTGATCATCATTTGGTATCTGTGGATGTCCAACGTGTCAATACCGGATTTCCGAATTCACCTGACTTACTTACGGTAATGACTGCTGGTAGCGTTACACTTGGAGGCATAGTACACGGTTTCACACACACTTTTATCTTGATGGTTGAAGATGGGAAGTACAAAGTATGTCTTTTCATATAAGCATTAGTTTTGCACAATCTTTGTGTTGGATTTGGTTCGCTTCTTGAAGTAGTTTAGTCATATTATTCTTACTTTCCTTGCAACAGTGATTAGATATGAATTAGAAGTCGTTTTTCCACCGAAAAATCTTGCTTATTTCAAAACACCGTTATTCATAGCTTATTGTCACGAACTGAGTATGATGTATGATGAAAATCAGATTTTCAACATATAAGATTTAGGTTCGCAGCGAGCGATTTCGTTACCTCGATTGATGTGTAACCCTACCATTCTATAAGACGTGTCAAATAATTCATTGTTTTTTCAGTTTGTAAGTATGATATATATGCATCACATTCAAATAAATTTTTCCTTGTATTATTGTAATTGTGGTAATGTCAGTTTGTTTCGAATGATTGTAAATGATAAACCATAAGTCGAAAAGATATCATTGAAAATTTGATACTAAAGTGTCCCACATCAAAAATACCTTTATATCTTGGCTGCTGAAGCACTAGTGCACTTCAAGCTTTTTTAGTGCTTGGAAGTATTTGTTAAATGGATTTTGAACAGCTACATTTAAAAACAGTAGAATTATTAGTCAATAAAGCTGCTACATATGGTCTACCTGCTGAAGTCGAGGATAATGCTGACATAGGTATTATGAATAGATGATACGTATATTGCTACTTTTTTTCCCGTTTACGTGCGATATTAGTGGGAATACTTTTTTTCAGAGGAATGGAGAAACACTGCAGACGACACAGTTTTGGCCAATGCATTATATTCTGCGGTTAATGAAGCTAGAAATCTCGAGCTGCCACTTGTTGAGAAGCAGGAAGGGCCGGAAGTAGTGGCTTTACGTGCAAACATGCAACGACTTCGGCTTTTGAAAGAGCGCATGAATGCTTGCAAAAAGGCACTTTAGTGATACGTTATTTCTTAACGCCAATCTTTTTATTCAGGAGTTTGGTTTTTGCGATGTTTTTCTGTAGCTACTCTTGCTCTTTTTTAGACAATGATTGAACTTCGTTCCACATATGCTAGCGTAACAGCTCGTACATCTAGTCTTCATGACGCATGTGACCGTGCATTAGCCTATCAAACGGCTCTAGCTGCTGGTGCCGAGCAAATCCGAACAAATCTACACTTTTTCAGGCAGGCCGATCTTATCATGAAGGTGAGTTGTAACATATCAGATAGAAGCAAAATTTTTTCCTCATTTTACGCTACAAGGTTCAGAAGTTAAATAATACGACGAAATTATCCGTTACTGGTCAAATGTTCACTGGTATTCTTGCGACAATCGATGAATGTCTTGCATTTCTTCGTCAGCATCCGGAGTACAAGGAGTCTGCTGCCTATATTGTTAAGTATGAACAATGCCTCAGCAGGTAAGAATCAGAACTAGCTCATCACTGATGCTTCCGTCAGTATGCTGGATATTCCAATATTAGTGAAACATAGAACAACATTAAGAGCAACATCTTTTCTAAAAATGTCATCGAAACCCATCATGTGCTATTACACTTGGTTTTCGATATTTGTTTATCGATATGGTAATCAACTTCAATCATATCTATAAATTATTTCATGTAAGGTATCATTAAAGTCACCGCATGGTGCTCGGAAATCCATTGAATATTTAATTGAGCATTATTACTTCCTTCTCAAAGTTGTGTTAAACTGTAGAGGTGGTTAGTTTTATGAGTTCTGAGTTATGAACAGGATGAATTTTATCGATAAAATTAAGGCATCTTCGTGATGTGGGTCATTTTCACTCCTTGGAATAAGAGTGGTATTGATTTATGTCATTTTTGAATGGGCAAAATTAGTCATTTAGGGCATTGACTTGGATTCGTGTTGGTGTTATGCAAGACATTGAAGCATCTGTGAATGATGTTAGAGATAGGCAATCTCAGTTACAGGTTCTCACAATATAAAATTTTGAAACCCTTAAAACTTTTTAAAAAGAGTATCCTGGTCTTTGGGTTAGTTGCTTTAGTGTTTCTTGTATTGCTCCTAAAGTGAACAGTAGTGTAAGCCTTATTCACATTATATAATTTTAAAACGGACAAGAAATGTAGTACTTTCATGTGGATTATGCCAAACTGGGGCGAGATGGAGCTGATGACGATACATTCGCTCTGCTCTATGGTGTTTTTGCTACTAGAGCAAATTCTGTGAAGTATGTTTTTTCTTGCAATGGTATTAAGATGTTTTATTTGATATGCGATATACAAATTTTGTATTTGTGTTTATTGACGTCTTAAAACATTATATAACCTATTACTTACGGTAAATTTTAGGGCAGCACTTTCGGTAGCTGAGCAAAAATTTTCTCAGGTTCCAGAGTTTCAAGCAATGTTGAATGAATGTTACCAAGCCTACTTTAACACCCGTCAGCAACTTCTGACGCCGATCATACAAGCTACGCTGGCGCATATGTTTAAGTTCGAAATTTTCCACTTTGTTTCCTCTAATTTTTGAAGTATCTCAAGTAATTGTCAGTAAAGTCACAATCATGCTGTTGAATAATGTTCTGGTTTTAGTACTTGTTCGGATTCTTCGTGTGCTTTAACGCGTCGAAGTTGCACTTTCATCTTAGGACTTTGTGACGATGAATTTCGACTATATCGACAATTTTTTTCAACTTCTGAAGTTTCGAGCCAGCCTTCGTCTCGTTCAAATCGTATTAAGTAAGTGTTACGATCTATTGTGATTAATTCTGCAATTATTCGCTTTTTTTTCATGTATAGGACCGAATAGCGGTTAGTGTAATTAATCATTCAAACTTCTTCCTTAATGCTTCATGGCTTTGTAAACGCGGTTTGTTAATCCGTGTGTCCAATTAAGTCGTAATGATTTTATGGTTGAAATTATAGTCTTGAGTCTTCGTTAGCGTCACTACGCCGTCATCAGAATAGTAAACCGCATCCATTTGAAGAATTTATTGAAGCCATCTGTCGAGTTCTCTACGACATGATACGTCCTATAGTGATTCACAATCCACATTTGGAAACACTCACTGAATTATGTACTATACTCAAGGTACATCTGGTCATATTATATAAATATATTCTTTGTTTTTCATTAGTTTGTGTTTTCGACTTGCAGATAGAAATAATAGAAGAGCGCTGTTCGGTAGTGCCAACAGTTGTTACTGAAAACTGCACACCATTTGATCCACGATCAGGGTTTGTCCTAGTAATAGAGGAACTTATTGGAGACGTAGCCGAAAGAATTGTGTATAGGTGAGAATGCTACACATCACTTCATAACTTGATACTATTTGTCACTATAAGTTGTAATCAGTGTTTGAATGACTTTGGATTTCCTGAACTCATCATTATATAATAAGCATCATAAATCCATTTTGTTAGCTAACCAAAAGCCAAGATGTTATATTTTTCAATTTCAGAGCAGCTCTGTACGGACAGACAGATATTGCTGGGTACAAACCGGCTGAGGGAGATCTAGCATATCCTGAAAAATTGGAGATGATGAGAAGTATTGAGATAGCAGAACGAAAAGAGAAGATCGAAAAGACCGAACAATGTGAAACGGGTATGTTTATTATGTTACTTTAAGGTTTTAGTGAATTCGTTTTTATGTTATTTGAAATTTAAGCTGATTTTCATTATCACATTTATTCTAAATTATGGTGAGGCATGAAGTGGTGAATAAATCGTGATCTAGTCTCATATTATTTCTACGTATCTAATTCTTCGAATCTATTAAGTGTAATGCGATTAAGGTCACACGCAGAAGGATATTTGTCGTGCTCCGATTTCTGCCGTTGATCTTCATTGCTTGTGGTATCCTACAGTACGGCGAACAATAATGTGTCTTGCAAAACTGTATAGATGTCTTGATGTAAGCTTTAGACTAAGTTATATGCAAAAATCTATTCCTGGAAAAATGAAGAATGTCAAATAATGAGTAGTAATTATTATATCTATAACTTTTTTTCTGAGAGCTAGGTAACACAATGGTAGAAGGCTTTCTAGTATTGTATAGTATCGAATTAGTGTACAATTAATCAGGTGCCAGTTTTAATCCTTGTCTAATGTATAGATTAGTATTCATCTTTGCCAAGAATTAAGGTGGCTGTTTTTCAATCGATCGCCCGAGATCTCCTTACAATGTGTTGCGACTCGTTAGAAGCAGCAGCTTCTCATATATCTGCTTCTCCTTCCAAGAGGGTAGAATTGTTTTTGCTGTTGACGTTTTAGTAGTTTTTGACACAAAGACTTTAGACTGGCCATTCAAAAAAATTAGACGGAGAACTTTTCTTTGTTAAGCATCTTCTTATTCTAAGAGAACAAACAACTCCTTATAGGCAAGCACTACACAGGTATTTGTCATTCATAGACACTTTTCGTAAATAGTTATTTTAAATTTCAATCTATTTTATTTCAATTTTAGGCACATAAGATTTGTTTAGAGCCGATGCGAACCTGCCTACTCGTGATTGTTCTATTGATTTTGCTAAAATGAAGAATTCACTTTTTGATGACAAAAGTAGATGGTTCGAGATTAGTTCAAATAACGCTTTTCTTGAACTGCTTTTTTCGGTAAGTTAGTTATTTTGGTTATATCGCTGCATTTGTTTTAACCAAATGTCTGTAATCTTGGTTTTGCTACCACCTCAATGCTTCAAATAACAGTTCACATAGTTTTATAATGAATCAACACGACTACTTTTGAGAATCTGTTGAGAACCATGATTCGGATATCCAGATAACAACTAGATGAGGAAAAATGTACGCCGAAAATTATTTTAGGTACCTATTCTTGTTTCGGAACAAAGTGGTGATATACGGCGTGTTATAGACACAAAATTACGTAAATGTTGTAACCAATTGATTGATACTAGTGCCGACATCGTTGTGGGGACGCTGCTTAAATGGGTTGATGTAGCAGAAGATGAGGTAAGAAACTAGTATTGTAAATTATAGAATGTTCT
>KN716307.1:178088-192793 GCA_000816705.1 Dictyocaulus viviparus | reverse complement strand
ATTTATTTATTTATTTATTTATTTATTTATTTATTCTTTCATCTATTTGGTCCAGAATTTTCACCAAATAGCATTCGAAAGACACTGTGTTTTCATTCCCACAAAACTTTAACGCTTTCTATTTATGCAAATTAAGCCTACGGAGGCCACATATACCAAGTATATAGGGAAGTTCCATTCGTTTGTACGACAGCAGTTTTTGACACGTAAGCATATGCTTATTTGGCACTTGTTCGGCTCTCTGCCCTTATCATTCAATCTATGCAAGCTTGAATAGCAAATTAACTAGAACAACGTTGGTTCACGTAGGCCTTAAGTGTGAAGCGAATGGAAGGCTATTGATAAAGTTCATTTACGTCACAGTATTTCATACAAACGTTAGCAAGGAGGAGATGCTACAGAAGCATGTACACATTTATTGAATTTGAAACCAGTGATCTCGACCATTTTGATAAACCACATTTCGGATGACCATCTTTGATCGCCGACGATGTTCATAAGGCCATGTTAGAGTAAGACCCATTTCTGACAGCATTGAAGGTCGCAAAAAGGCTTAGTACAGTTCAGCAAATCGTTTTGAAACGTATTCGAATAAAAGGGTTGCTTTGAAAATATCTCAAAGTAGGTGCTACATAAGTTAATTTAGAAAAATTTGTATGATCGCTTCTCTGCTTTCATGGAATACAGCGAAGATTTTGTTGAACCAGATGATAAGTGGTAATGAAAATTTACCAACGAAAACTTTTCAAACAAAAAAAGCATTATTGTAAGCCCGAAAAACCAAGTCATTCCACTTCCTACCCAACTTCGAGGTTCACTGTTGTGTATATGGTAGAACATTTGAGGACCAATACGTTATGAGCTATCAAAATCTAACGAAAACAGTTTGAAACAAAAAGAAGTAGGCGATGTCAACTAGGAAGAATATAATATGGCACCTCATTAATGCCAGGTCACATGCTTATTCGAGAACTCCTCAGAAAATTGGAGAACTGGACTGCGAAATTCCATCACATCTCACCTGTTTTTGTGTTGACAAAATTTTTTCAAGGGCAAATAATTTAAAGATGGGAAAATTTCAAACGACCACTGGTTCGACTTTTCGTGTCAAAAGACGAAGGATTTTTAAAAATGAGATATACAAATTGTCCTAATACTGCCAGTAAATCATTAATAATAACGGCAATCGCATTAATAAAGTTTATTAACAGCAAAAAAAAACTTGTACTTTTTTTTGATGTCAAAAACGTACAGAATTTTCTGATAGAACTTCCATATATTTGTTTGTTTATTAAGTATATCTTGTTCACGCATGCAAAAAAGATATTTTTTATAGCTGAAAACCAATAATTATTCAATTATAGTTGAAGGCTTCAGGAGTACTGCTTTGACTAAAGGAACAATTTAAGGACAAAAACAGAGCTTTTAAATAAAATAAAAAAATTTTATTGGAGAAATGCTTCACTTTCTTTTATCCAATGAAAGTAAAAAAAGAGAGTGAAAGTTGGAGAGCACGTGAGTGCTGGAAGTGCTGCAGTGATACGCAGGCCCGAATCAAGTCCGTTACGGCCCGTAGTACTACGAAGCCTGCCATCCTCCTGACTTGGTATTTTGGTACCGGAGAAATCTTGGTAAGATAAACAGAATCGATTCGGCAAAGAGTGGTCAACTCAAGTTACAGTAGAGACCAGGCTTGCATTCGACGACCTCCACCACATCACAATAAACCCGAATGCGTAATCACATTGCGTTACAAAGGATTGATCAACGCTGTGGTGTTTTTTTGTCTTCACAAAAAGCAAGATGGATAAAATTTAGTCGTGAGTCCACATTGCTCGGAGGTGCACCCAACCTCGCTATATAGGTATCTCAAGTTTTTTCCTCGAATGAAAAAAAAATATCATCTCTAAAATACGCAGACGAGTGCTGAAATACCTCTAATCAATTCGACACAAAAATTTTATGGCGGCTGCTGAAATATTTAATTATATTAACAGATTCTGCCATTTCTCTTGTGTAAATGAAAAAATCTTTTGGTATCGTTATAATTTATGAATTCTATCAATATCTGATATTTAATTATAAGATGAATTTCCAAGAACAAGTAAACAGCGCCCCACTATAGAAAATGACTTCAAATTTGATATCAAAGAATTTCAAGTAGAAATAATTAAAGTTAAAAAAAGCAATTGATTAGTTAGTTTTTTTTTTGGAGTTTTATTTTGGCAATTTGATGGCATAAAATTCTTGAAGGCATCAATTATAAACGGCTTTTCACGTATCTATGACTCGCCTCAGAAGCGTTCTCAGTTAAGCCAATGTGTTTTATCTCATACGAGTTCGATTCGAGAGGGATGATGCCACCAACTCGCTAGAGCGTAATAATTCGCCCACGAATATTCCAGGATCAATGAGTGGTGTTTAAGGCGCACTGGAATGAATCGCTAATGAAACTAAATAACACGCAAGAATGTTGAAGCTCGTTGGAAGAAGCATTGTGATGTAGACAGCGGCGATATTGATCGCAAAGAAAAAAAAGCTACACTTGAATCAGTGAGATAAGAAACGATGTTTTTACTTTCCTCTTATTGTTGAGGGTTAGAAATTCCACTCATTTCATTGAATGGCCTAGAAATTATTGACGCTCACGGAACCTCAATTACCACAAGAAGATGTGGTACGAATTTCGTATAAAATTATCGAATTTTCACATTTTCGAGGGAAAAAAGCTATATTCTTAACAAAATGAAAATTGAGTCAATCTTTATAGAGAATCGCTATTGATTTTAGTGAAATTATTCCAAATGAAGAAAACAAAAATAAAATGAAATCTCACCAGCTTTGTTTCTTAAGAAAAATTTGAAAAACGTCACTACAAAGTGAAGTGTTTTTGATTCAATAATTGAATTAATTAAACTTATCCATTATTCTATGAGCTCAACAAATGGATGGACAAAAACAAATTATTCTTTCAGAAAAATGTTCCTCACTGGCAATTGTGCGGTAGAGGCCAAGACAGTATGAATGAGTACTTTTTTGGGTGAAAAAAACGAAGGTTGAGGACACGTGAGTGCGTCGGTCATCGTCAGTCGTTGTCCGGAATGAATGGAATTTTATCGAGATTTGAATGAATACTATTCAGTTAAATTCCATTATCAGTGAATAATTAATTAAGCCAGCTGGCAATGGTTGGTAGAATACGTGATTTTTTTCCTAACAAAAATAACTGATAAAGATAGAATACTGCTGTTAAGTAATGTTCTATCGTTTCGATGGAGCGCTGTTAGATGAAATTATAATGGTGCCATATTTGCATAAATAATGAAAAGACTATAATGACTATCGGAATATTAACTAGAAATAACCAGCTAGAAGAACAAATTTTTATTCCAATAAAAATTTTCTGGTTTTTTCTTTTTGCAGAGCACTGTTAATGAACGAGATCCTTTAAAAAAAATCCGTCAGCTACTAAGCCGTGAGAAGCTTCAAATTGTTTTTCTTGAGATGAAAGAAATATTAGGCAGAACGTACTTGCAGCTCACATCCGGTGTTATGTATGCGGAAGTGTCTGGATGTGGACAGGTAGAAGAGCACTTGACTTTTGCTCGGAACAATAAACGACTTCTTGCTGTAAACGCTCACAATCTCGTCGTCAACGTTGGTGTTGTTTTGTTCACGAGACGAGCAAGGCTTGAACATGTATCATTATCTGTTGGAATTTGACTCTTCATCTTTATGCAGTTGAAAAATCTTATCAGCATCAGCTTTGTAACTCGAAAATGTCTATGTTTTTGTTTTTTCAATCAAAAGTAGTTTTACATGTCGCTTTTGATTGTCGAACGATTAATCGCTCTCAATTCGGGAGAACTAGAAAAAACGTGATTACTTCGTTCGTACTAATGTTATTTTGTGTTTCCAAATTGATTGTCACAACCATGGCAACCAATCAAAACAAAATTCTAATTGTTCTCTTCGATTTTTATTTCGTTACATCAATAAAAAAATACATAGGCGCGTTATCAGCGCGTAATGTGGAACGCTGTGAAATATTTGAGGTGCGCGAAAAGAAGTGGAAGAAAGTGGATCGAGTATCGAGGATCGAGGTAGCTTATAAGGAACTGTTGCATCTGTCAGTGCAACAATTATTCGTTCATACGTGATTCAAATTAATCTACTAAAATAAAAATCGAGCCATTCAATAAAAATGAAATGGCTAACAAAAAGTTTCTCGTTTCTGCAAATTAGCATCAATATGTGAATAATTTCGTATTCATATTTTGAAGAAACCCATTTTCGAATAAGAATGAAAAATCATGATATTCTTCTATTAATCATAGCAGCATAGATGATCCCTCGTACAGAAAAAAAACAGTGGGAACTGTTAAAGTTAAAGAAACTCTATGAGCCTTTGAATTCATCATGGACACACTCGAGGTTTTTTAATGAGCCACACCGATTAGTGAAGAAGGTTAGTTTGAATGACAAACATTCATGCCTGTAAGAAATTTTCGAGAGCACCGCTGCGCTCGTTGACTGTTGTGAAGTACTCTGCCGACGGTGGTGGAAACCTCTTCAACAGAGCATCATCGAACCTTAAGAAATCATGGTATCATTTCACTTCAAGAAAAGCAGTTACGACAATTCGTGACAGATGCGCATTTTGTTCAATACAACCTTTTTATTGCATCGTTCCAGGAAATATCTTAGACCAAGAGTACGGTTGAGTAATAATTAGTTGGCAGTGCGTATAATTAGTTGCCAGAGCGGAAACGTGGCTGTTTTTTCAAACACAAAGTCTTCTCTTACATTATGGAAATGCGAAGAGTTTTTATCGATTCTCAAACAAAGAGCATTTTCGTCTAATACTATTCTAAACTAATACAATTTTCATTGAGCAGTAAGAATGTATCAAATATTACATAAATATCATTTCATTTCATTGCGGAGTAACTTCTCATGTTTTACATTGCGAAATCGTAATAAAACTTGTGAATTTATCAATTAACAATTCATTTGAATCGTCCGATTGCTCCGATTGTTCTCATAGGAATGAAGAAAACATAAGGATAGAAGGAAGCTTCAAAAGTGTTTCAAGAAAGTTGAAGTTTGAGATGACCAGCGGATTGTACGCTGACGGAAGAACGCTAAGATAATTAATTTCATAGAACTTTTGAGCTTTCTCCGTCAAACACCAGCAGCCAAGTCAACGCATAAATCGCGCTATTATTGTCAGGCATCAAACTATGATTACTGCGAATTAGAATAAAGCCATTTCTAGTACGCTATTGATTTTCGAATTCTTCTTTCCTCAAAATCTGTCGAAAATTCTAAGAAGCTAAAATTGAGGGGAATGCGAATTCGCACTCTATACCAATAATAGCAAATGATGCGATTGTGACTTTCTACAACACAGTGGCTTACTCCTCATTTTCCTGATTGTTGCCTATAAACAATGACCAATGGACAAGAGCCAGAACAGTTGGATTTCAGCACACATCAAACAAATTACGCGAGCAGCATTAAAGCTCCTCGTGAAGGTTCTAGAGGAAAATTATGAAACTGAACGTGTCTAGAGAGAACAATATATTCCGTTGCACAATTACTCGATCAAAGATTTGTAAGCTCAGGCTCAACTACATCGGTAGAAATACCAGAAACACGTATCTGCTTGATCGCTATTTCAATTTTTCTCTAATGATCAGGGTAATCGCAATCGTGGATGTGGATTCATTTATAGAGATATTATCTTGTTAGCACTTTGCCAACAGAAGCACAATGGGCGCGATATGCAAATTATTTAAAAATGTCCATTGAAGATGATTAACAATGGCACTTAGTAATGATAATCGCATATCAAAAATGAATAGGTACTCATATTGAAATACTGCCTCAAAAGTGTGTAAAGAACGGCAAAGCGCAAAAATAAGGACCAGTTGAAAGAGCAGCTTCTGAGCACTGTACAACATTCACTTAAGCATAATTCTAAATAACCAATTATTGGCTTATTATGAAAGGGAATGACGTGGATAAAAGGAATTGATTTTTCTTGAATAAATTCTATAACGACATGCTTAATATGGAGTGAAATGCTACACTGAAAAAAAAATTAACACACTAGCTAACGCAGAGAAAGATTTGTTTTTTTTTCAGAGAGAAGTTTTCAGAGATGTTTCTTCAAATGTGCTCGTGCTCTAAATGTGTATTCTGAATAATTTATACAATCGGTCGGCGTTGTTTTCTTACTTATCAGGAAATTTAGAAACTCTTTAAAAGAGTTCAAACGACATCTCATTCAACAAGTGAATTTTTTAATCCTCAATTCACTAAAGTTATGAAAAATGCCAATCTCAACAACACTGTAGCACTAGAGTTTTTATCCTGAGAATTCCAAATTTCTAGGAATCAATTTTGCTGAAGTGAAACTTGATGGTACCTGTAATTGTAGACGTTCTGTTTGTGATTTGCTACTACGGATTCTGAAGTCGCGCAATCGTTCTTGCCATCTGAAGACGTTGAGGGGTCCATTAATGGTCTTCTTAAAGAGACCATTTTTGTACAAATATCAAACGATATAAATCATGTGTCTAGGCGTCTTTACACAGAGTGCAAGCGGCAGTCTAACGTAGTGTTTATCAACTACTCCTCCTCAACGCTTACACTACAGCAATTTTTTCCATTGCTTCATTTTCTTTACATGCATTAGAAATTGGGCATTTTCCTAACCATTGGTTCTTCTTATCCATAATAGGATTTGAACGCTTGAATAGAAAGGTCTTGTGGACAAACGGTAGTGAATTTATTTTTTCAAAGATTTTGTATTAGGAAGTAAAATTAGAGATGTAAACACAACATTGAATTCTTTTGAGTGAAGGAATTTAGAGGAGAATTGTAAACTTCGTTACGAATATTTGAGGCAGAGGTTATTTTGTTTGAGAAGATGCGATATCGGAAAACGCATGCGTTTCGAAACGTTCGATTACTCCAACAAATACTTAATGACAGCAGCCAGCCTCAGAATGCAATCGCTTTTGCGCTTCAAAAAATGGATTGTTGCCAAGAAACGACGTATTCAAGTTCTGATGACGTGATTGCTGCTTCATTCACCAATTCACACTTCGTGCATATACATGGATGTTTTTTCGAAGAAATTAGCGCGCTCTATTCAAACACGTGAAGCCACGGTCACTGTTAGAAGAAAAAGTGAAAACCAACAGCACCTATAAAGTCATAGCAAATACCCGTCCAATTAATTACTGCTTAAATATTGGTGTGTCGCCAGTACAACGAATGTACGCAACAGAACGGGACGGCTACGTGCTTGCTGATACACAGCGGATGAAATCATGAAGACATATGACGACTATTTCAACTGGACAACTGGATATACCCCGTTGGACATTTTACCCTTAGATTCAGCTGATGACAGAGGCAAATTTACAAACATCATTACTGCATCTGTTGAAAGTTAACTGAAATTCTGAAGCTAACTGGCAGGAGTACAAGAGTACTTACGTAATTTCGCTTTTTCAGACATAATGTTTAGTGAATCGCCTGTTCGATTTGGATAAAAAGAATAAAGAAAACAACGGCTTTTTATTACCCGCATTTTCGAGGAAGTCTCAAGAAATTAAGTATCGAAATACTTTAGTAATAAGATGGAATAAGAATAGAGCACATTCACCCAGAAATCAATAACGATTTTCCAAGCGTTTATGGAAATGCCTCATAAAATCGATAATAATTGCAAAAAGCGAAAGAGATATGAATAATAACAGAACAGATAATTTCTGGCAACGGCGTTGATCGATTTGAAACGAATCCAATACTTTCGTGTCATAAAAAAATATTGATGGAGTATTTTATTAAAAACGAAGTGAAAAGTAAAGTAAAAACGAAGAAGCGAGCACGACATTAGTAAAAAACTTATTTTGGTTAAATTTTCATTGTTTTCTTTCTGAATTCTACAACAAAACACTACGAATCAATTGGCATTTTCAACAAGCATGGATGAAGTTGTTTCCGAACGTTCAGTAAATGGTACGGCTCATTATCGGGGATTAAAATGAATGCTTCGTGTGAGGGAGGAGCAGTTCTAAGCAGCATACTCGAGGTTGAAATTTCACTGTGAATACGTATTTTTACATACGCTAAAATTATGGATTAGTGTTTATTACATAATAAAAAGAAAAACTTATACAAAACTAATCATTATGTATAGAAATGAAGTACGTGCAGTTCAGGTCTATTTATTTCTAAAGTAAAGCAGAACACTCATTTTATGGATAGCATTGACGAGATCAGTAGGCTGCATAACATCATTTTATCCGTCCAGAAGTAGACTTTTGAGTGACTATTAATAATTGTAGCATTGAAGATGTCGTGAGAAGAAGGTAACATTAAAGATGGTGTGACACATAACGATAAGATCTCAATGACCAAAGAACACATAACTGAATTTTGATCATTCGAACTAAAGTCCAATGATTCCGCTATCGGATAAACAATGTTTGAAATTAGTCTCTAACAGGAGAAAACTGAATATTCAACTACGAATACAAGGCAAACAGCATTTCAAACAGAAAAAACGGAGATTAATCGCTTGCCATTGCCACCAAAGATTAAGTGCTTAAGGAGCGTACCTGAGTAAAAGTTCGACTTTTTTGTCCGAATGTCTAAGTCGGTTGGCGGACAGCGGTTCGCCAAGTGATCGCATGGAAATATCCACTGCGGCGGGTTCCATTCAGCGAAAATGAGCGGTGGTCGTTCGTCTCTGATTCTCGCTCACTCGTTCTGACAGCTAGGGAGGTGCAAGAGCCTAACGGCCACAAAGGGCGGGAGTTTGTGCCAAGATATCGAGGGCTGGCTGGACACCTCGATCGTTTGTTCGGAGAGCGAAAGATAATCAGAGGTGATTACGATTCTAGTTGAGTCATTTATTTTATTTTCAAAGATCTTTGAAAATCAAAAATCTTCGTTCGTATAGTCTAACAACAATTATATTTCATACAGCATTTTATATATTTGTCGAATTAAGAACAAGTTCTAAAAATATCTTAGAAAATTATGTGGCTAATATTTAAAATTTCAAAAGTAACATTGTCACAGCAGAGAATAGAAATCATGTAGAATTTCGGATGTGTTTGTTCTTCGTTGCTGTGTAGTAAATTTGCATATTTCATTGATTCTTTTTTTGACATCATTTTGTTGCATTCATCGTCGTCTAGCTTAAGTTGAACGTTTCATAGTAACTCTAGTTGTTCTTCACAACGACTGTCGTATCAAAACTTAAGCTGAAACCTCATGCACTGCGCATCGTTGCTGAAGTGCCTGAAAGCTTTTATTTGCATTTGTGCAATCGGGTTGCTCAGATATATTTTCTTGTTATTGAAATTCAATACTGATATGGTTTTGAAAATATTTTAATTAGCGAACGTTGTTGTATTCCAGTTTTGCGACCACGTAAATATTTTTTTAAAAAATTTTTCCTATTTACTTTTTCTATCAAAGCCATCCACCAAACATCGTTTCATCAGTGTTTTTCGAAATTGTTGTTTTACAATGGAAACGTGTTTCACTTTTATTTACCATATTTCTTTCAACCTCTCTACTACGAAAGTAAAATAGCTTACTTTTGAGGTACTAGTTTGATTCTCATCAAAAAGGATCGTTCATTTGTCACATCAGAGACAGCCTTGACGAAAACTCACAGCAACAGAATTCATGAACGTTATTATTTTTTCCATATGATTACGGAAATTATCCACTCCACTGTCACTTTTTTTTTCATTACCGTATAATTCATGCAAAATCCGACTATCAGCGCGTATTTCAGTGGTTGTATGAAAAAATTTTGATGTAAAAACAACGTAAATTTATAGCATTAGCTTTTGGCTACCTCATATTATAGGTATAGAAGCAATTTCCGTCATTGGATAATTGTTATTTTGAACTTAATATCCTATTATACTACTAAGTAATCTAAGCGATTGTCGTCCGAAAAGAACTTTTAATCGTTTTTTTATCAATAAAAGTTACGAGAAGCTATAATTACGCGTTTCGTTCATTATTTTATTCGTTAACGAAATTAACTAAGAGCAGCTGAGGAAATACACTCTTGTACTCAATTACTTAAATGAGCTGCTTTTCCGCCGGCACCAGTAAATTCCTATTCGTATTTATTTCATAGTACTGTCGTTCACGATAGTGGTATTCTGCTGCATGCCACAAGATACGTGTATTTCTCGCAATAAATACGACATCCAATTTACAGAAACTGGAATTCTCAACCAGTGTTTGGCGTCATGCACGGTCATCCGATCTGAAGAAAGTGACTGAAAAGGTTTTCATAACTGTCGTTCAATATGCTTGTTGACTGTACTCTACAATCTATTCATGAAAATTATCCTTTTTGCGCTATTCGAAAATAATTGATGAGGTAAAGCCAGTAGAGCAAACAGGACTCAGAAAAGGTTCCTGCATTCAACGCATTCAAACCATGTCAAGGGTAATCGAAGTGAGCGGTAAATACGGTGTGATTCAACTTTTTACTACTATCAATTATGAAAAACCGTCTAACAACGTCGAAACGGATGCAATCGCTGATCATGGTGTGGACTCTTCATATAAACACTAGCTGACTGCTATCAAAGCTGCAGTACGAATATACAAATTTTTCATCGAACGTTTACCATATCGATGAGTTCAGAAAGGTGATACCATATCGCCAAAACTGTTTACTGCGGCATTGCAGTAGATCATGAAGTTATCCAGAAAAAATTGGATTACACCTAAGTGGGACGAAGACGTATGTCATATTAAAGCGTAAACAACAACAAATTGAGTTAGATGAGCCTTCAATCTCCAAAGGCACCTCATACGTATACCTTGGTGTTCAGTGAACCCGAACAACAACATGAATGAAAGACTAGACAGAAGGAGCGTACCTGAATTACTTAGATAGTCCATCGTCAAGTGTGTTGCTGGCCCCAGCAATCTTTAGTTCGTTTCATTCTTGCGCGATTGTCGTTCATAATGGTGGTCTATCGCACACATGGCGACGATACTAGTGCTGCCCGTTACGTGATCCTGAAATTTTTGAGAGCTGAGAATACAGGGTTTCTCTCATTTGCCCCATATACGATCATCCGTCTTCAAGGTTATCTACCAGGAAAACGTTTACATTCTCTGGGGACCGTTCTACAGTTCTTTTTGCCTATTTGTCGTCTTCTCATCTCAAACACATGACGAGCCTATCTATGCTTTGCTTTCCTGACGCGTATTCCTCTGAGTCTTGCAGACTAGATAATTTTCGGAAGCCAATGCTTCAAAGTTCGGCTTTGTGTTCGGCCTGCAGGTTAAATTCAGGAATACAAGTTTCAAACGCGCCATGAATCGCTCGTAAAATCCTCGACGTGGTAAGGTATCAACCAAAGTTTCAGATGCGTATTATGTAGAGAATACTTTGTCGAGTAATTTCTTCCTTATCACTCGAATTAAATGCAAAGAAAGTCATATTATATATCATATTAATTTTTGGTCTCTGAGTCATCGCCTCGAAAGTTAGTAATGGTGGAAAGGCAAGAGAAAGTGCAAATGTCTTGACTCATTAAAGGTCATAATTATTTCGACCTTTCGAATTGTTTCTGGAAATGAACATAAGTGAGGGACTGAAAAAGACATTGTTTCAATATACCGAAGTCTCGCGTCCTCCTTATATAAGCGGATACTTCTCCATAATCTTCGATCATAACATCCGACATAACCTCCTTTCACCTTCGCTATTAAAGTGATTATCGTTGTCTCATCTTATTGGAAACCTCGTGCAATTGTCCATTATAATCCTATTGCTTTAATTCTTATTTTATTGCTATTGTAGTCTTCTTGTAATATTTTTGCATATTGTTTAAATAAAGGTTTAATTACCTAAGCTCTGTGAGTCAAAAAGTTCAGCACGTAATATAGGGTGTGTTAATTGATCAGTGATCTGTTTTATTGGACCTCTAAATTTTAGTCCCTATGCACACCCTCTTCTACTCAATTCATCTCGTTTTCTCTACTAATACCTGGATTACCTGGACTACCTGAATTCCTGTTGATCATGGACTAAGTCGAGCGGGCACCAGTAAACTTCCATTTTCCCCTATCGCGCGCGAGGGTAGTCAAATGAAGTCTTTATACTTTAGGAAATCGTTGAGCACCATAATCCCATTCTATGGCCCTGGCGAAGAGGTCAGACCATGGTGGTGTCTTCCTGCAGTGCGTTTGATGTCCAGTGGAATCCAATCACTTACAGCTCGTGTCCACCAGTCATCATCCATACGCATCACGTGTCCGGCCCACCTAATCTTCGAAAGCTTGGCGTGCACGGCTGCCTCTCTGATTTTTGATCGTTGACGTAGATCGCAACTTTGTGTTCCCTCTTTCACCTAAGTGATGCGGGAAACGCCAAGCATTACCCTTTCGATTAAGCGCTGTGTTGTGCTCAATGAACGTTCATCCTGCTTTCGTAATGTCCAAGTTTCTGAAGCATACGCTAAAGCAGGAAGAACAGTCGTACCAAAAAGGTGGACTTGGAGCTTTGTCTTCTTTGTTTTCTTCACTATGTCCTCGATGCTCGTATATATTCCCCAAGCCGCTCGTTTCCGTCTGCTAAGCTCTGAAGCTAAGTCGTTCGTCATATTGATCTCACCACCTTGGTACACATAGCTTGAGCATTCGGAGATATTCTTTCCGTTGAGCGTAAATGGGGCATCAGTAACGTATCCGTTCTTCATGAACATCGTCTTTCTGAGGTTTAACTTGACTCCAATTTCTCCACAAGCACTGTCAAAGTCGGCTGACATTTCTTTCGCTTGCTCGATGTTTGGTGGAATGAATACGATATCATCGGCGGAGCGAAGTTGCCGATCGTCAATTTTTACTCCTATATCGTCTCATTCCAATTTTCGCATGATGTTCTCAAGAGTGGCTGTGAAAAACTTTGGCGAAATAGTATCGCTTTGTCGAACCCCTCTTTTAACGTTAATGATGATGTCTTTGTAGAACGGAATCATTTTTATAGTGAAATTTTTATACGGCTCACAAAGAATCTTGATATACGGAGTTGGAAGCGCTCGATTTGTCATTTGCCATAACCGCTTCTGTCTCAACAGAATCAAGAGCTTTCTTTAGATCGATGAAGATGAAACAGTGCTTTTTTATACCCTCGTGATACTTCTATGAGTCATGTGATTGTGTGAATATGGCCTATCGTGCTAAACCCTTCTCGAAACCCTGCTTGCTCACGTGGTTGTTCTTCGTCTAGTCTTCTGCCAATCCTGTTGAGGATGACTCGTGTAAAAAGTTTATAGACGACTCACAACAAGCAGATTGGGCGGTATTTACCAATGCCATGAACGTCTCCCTTTTTGTGCAGCAACACCGTCCTGCTAGCTTTCCAATGACTTGAGACTTTCCATTCGGACAGGTAGCAGGTGTGAAGAGTCGAGCCAGTGTTTTAATAAGAACTGGTTTTTGAACTGGATGATTTTTTCTATCGCCTTTATAGAAGAAGTAAGTGTTCCGTCTTGGCGTCAGAGAGCAGTCATGTTAGTCTTGTGATATGTGAAGCATCGGCTGGCATAGCGAATGCTTTTGCTAGCCTCAGCTGCTTCATTCATCACTTCTGCTCTTCTCTCTTGAAGATCTTCTTTTATCGCTTCTTTGCAGCATTCGCAAGTTCAGATGTTAGCCGGTTGTTGCCTGCGGCTTTAGCTGCTCCACGCTGACGTATCAACTCAAGAGTTCTTGAAGACAAACGTCTCTTAGTGGTAACTAAACTCTCGGCGCTATTTGCACTATCGTGGAGGTGGAATGACGGTATCCTCCCAAAAGCTGGCTAAGGAATTGTATAAACCCCAATTTGTTGTCATTTTGGGATTTCGTTTTTTGGAAATTGCAGCTTTCTCTCCTTTGCGTGTGAATAAAAATTTGGCGCGAAGGAGGCGATGGTCGGATCCCGTGTAGAACTTTGGGACAACTGCGACGTCCGTTAAGCAAAATCTTCTATCCACTATTACATGGTCAACTTCGCTATGGTACTTTCCCTTAGGAGACTCTCACGTCCATCGTAGGAAAAGGGGCTTTTGAAATTGAAAGTTACTATGGTACATTCTGTTTGTCATGATAAACTCTGATAGCCGCTCTCCCTGTTCATTCCATTCCCGTCCGTTCTTCAGGCGCTCTTTTACAGCCAATTTTAGCATTAAAGTCGCCAACAGTGACTTTGTAGGATGTGCAGTCTTCTTTGTAAAACTTCTCCAAGTCCATATAGAATGCTTCAATTTCATCTTCATCGTAGTCTGAAGTAGGAGCGTAGATGATGAAGATTCTCAAAGCCGGTGTTGGACCACGTCTTTTCAATTTTAACCGTCCGATTCTAGTCGTAATGTGTTCAAATGAATCGATGTTCATGACTAAGTTCGAATTAATAAGTACACCTACGCCGCCGACACCTCTGGTGTCGCATGTTCCAATGAACTATTTATCTTTAGTGTCGTAAACAACGCTCAATGGCTGGCGTCTTCTCGTTTCGACCAGTCCGATGATGTCGCATCTAATTTTCTTTGCATGCATTATTAGGTCTTCTATGGAAGTTCCCGATGCAAGCGTTCGTGCGTTGTATGTACAGATCGTCATCTTAGTCCTTTCACGTTTAGGCAGCCTAG
>KN716307.1:162075-177840 GCA_000816705.1 Dictyocaulus viviparus | reverse complement strand
TAAGTTGTTCAAATGAATCGATGTTCATTACTAAGTTCGAATTAATAAGTACCCCTACGCCGCCGACACCTCTGGTGTCGCATGTTCCAATGAACTATTTATCTTTAGTGTCGTAAACAACGCTCAATGGCTGGCGTCTTCTCGTTTCGACCAGTCCGATGAGGTCGCATCTAATTTTCTTTGCATGCATTATTAGGTCTTCTATGGAAGTTCCCGATGCAAGCGTTCGTGTGTTCTATGTACAAATAACCATCTTAGTCCTTTCACGTTTAGGCAGCCTAGTTTGGCCCTGAGATTTTAGTAGCCTTTCCGTACTCGTCCTACCCGACGCTGCCGTACCGGGGGCGCTTTTGAGGTCAGGGGAATGAGGCCAGTTTTTTTTTTTACTGTTTTGCGATTGTTCCCACGTTTAGCTTGCAGAGCCGTTCCGCGAGGGCTAAAAAGATTTGGTTTACTTATAGGCAGCTTGCCAGTCTATCCCAATGAATGGACTGGAGTTTATTTGTTGGAGGGACGATCCCTAACCGCCTCCCATGTATTTTCTTGTCGTTCGGTTGCGAACTTTTAGCCAAATCGACAAGCAGGATACAATCCGTATACACATTAGCACAAGTACGTACGCTTACATAAATGTTACTATGTGCATACAAAAGGTATGAGTTGACCAGCACAGCAGAATCAAGGAGTCCATGTGTTGACTGCCTAATGAATATTAGTAATACCATTAAAATATATTAACGTTCGCCTTGAGTAGCCCCCCACGTGGGTGTTAGTACTACTCGTCTCGACCTTGTGTAACTGAACCTTAAACTTGAGTAATTGAACCTCATATTCATCCCCTGATGATGTTATTGAAGAGTAAATGTCGATCACCAAGTGGAGCGCTCGCCTTCGTCGGAAATAGAGCACCCACACTTGGTACCATACAATTAAAGGTCGACCGCCAGACCGTGCTGACAAGCAGGATGGAGGCTGTTCGTATGGTAGTCGCTGAGTAACAAATAGTAGGAATAAATAGCAGTAATAGGTAGTATTATTAAGCAGTGACATATTGACAGATGATAGTTCTTGATAACAGAAGAGATAATGAGTGTAGTTATTTAGTTGTTAGATACAAAGATATGAGAATAATTGAATCGTTATTCACTGGGAATCTTCTCTGTATTGTCATGACTTATCATTAAAACATTACCCTTATGGTCGTCAGTAGACATATGATTTCTGTATGAATAAAAGTGCAAAAATAGTGTTTCGCCTTAATCTACTCTAAACTCTCTCAGTCTCCTACTCCATGATGACGCTTACTCTGAATGAGAATGAACCATACTATGACAATCGCAATCAATGGCATCTACAATACAATATTATAGACGAATATGTAGGCACATTCCACAAGAACCTATCAGTGCCAAACGTTATCTTAATGCGCAATAAATCATTGTATATATTAAAAACCCAGCTGATATCAAAAGAATTAGATATCGCATCCATTCATTCATCATCAACTCATCAGATATATTTCAATCTTGAAAAAAAATACAATGATTTGTTTATTACTGGTCTTTCGCATCGTTGTAAAAAACAGTAGGAAGCGTTAACAAACATTTGTTTGTCATAACTGTGAGCGAAGCATCATGACGTCTATCTAGTAGTAAAGATCTCATATACAACAACTGGATTATAAGCCTGACTGCAGTTTTCTTCACGTGTCTCCGAAAGCAAAGATAGTGGATTTCACTAGAGAAATTCTTTTCAGATTTGGAATGATATTAAATGAATGAGAAACATATGTCAACAATATTGAATGTAGCAAAAGTGAAAGAAGTCGTGGTGGTAGATTTTGCAGAGCTCGGTTATATAAGGACTATAGATGAGCGGGCTCGTGAAGGCAATTACAAATTCATCATATATGCTCATTAGATAAACGATGACTTTAATTCACCACTATGACTTTAAAGCACAGAAAAAATGAAAAGCAAACAGAAATCTGAACGAGATTCCAAGCTGAGTGAAACATCAACCACTATACAACAGGCTTCTGAGAACAGTTGATATTCATTTTGTGAAGCTGCTTCCGTTCTTCATGGATCTGCTTCATGACATCTTTTGTGCTTATCTTGCAGCTGAAAACAGCATATGAAAAATTCTACGCATATTTAATCAAAAAACTTTGTTTGAAAAACTCATCGATACCACTTCTACGTCACAACATTTCACAGATATATATTAATCTCTAAGTTCTCTTTAAAACAGTAGTCGACAGACCAGAGATGAGCACTCTCCTGACTGGTGCGATCTTATGGTAGATGAGATACTAAGCCAGTCATGGGAAAAACAAGCCAATTAGCCACAATCATATGATTAACAGAAATAAGGGATCATTTCACCTAAAACTCCAAGCCTCACTAGGTCCGCTACCCATCACGTCTTTATGAATATTATGTAAGAGCTAATTCATGATTACACTTTCTATATTCACACTTTAGTGAGCAAATGTAACTGCTTCATTTTATATTTAATTGCAATGAGGTTAATCATATCTGTTTAACCTAATGCACCATGTAACAACTTTATCCGATATACCGTCCAACACCACTTTTCTGTTCTGCAATTACCAAATGTCGTATTGTTTCTATTGTTCGTTCGTTATTTATCGAATTATTACGGTTGTGTATTTATATGAAGGCTTAATTGCCAATTATCCAACTTTGAGGTACGAATACAACTACGAAGCGAACTGCTGTCTTCTCTACTACAACTGCCCAATTAGTATTCTCCAAGCGAAGTGTCGCGTCTACCCAGGCACCAAACTCAGTTCAACATTGCGCAATGAGGAAATCAAATCAGACTTAATATAATTATTCAGAGTGTTAAGATACTACACAATATTTCCTATTATTTATTTTTAAGTTTTTCTAGTGCAGTGAGGCAGATGTATCAACAAGCAGCATTTTATTCAACTATTTCCTCATTAAAGAGCACTATTTCTGGATAATAGTGTTTGTTTGCATAAAAGAGAAAATTTATACGCACTCTTCAGCCAGTGGACAGCATTTCGCAATTTTGGCACACTGTTTATGATATAATTTGGTTTGAGCTCTGCAGGTCGAAGTCTGAAATAGGTAAATAGCACATATGGATTGCTTATGTAGTTGGATGAGCATAATTGCTTAACTTATTTAAAATAACATACAACAACAACAGCGTAAATAAATGTTGGTCACGAATTTCGATTTAACTATCAAAGATCTTGTATATCACACAATAATGCATAAACGATAAACCGACTTTCTTTCTCACATTGCCATTTGACCTTTTGATAAACTGACTAATCTGCATGCTTTTCGGAAGAGATGTAAAGTTATCACGCAGCAAGTAACAATATTTCATCTGAAAAAATAATACATCACTGATACATCATCCTTTTTCTTACAAGAGGGTAGAGCAAAAATTATAAAACACTTCGCGATATGAAACACGATTCTCTGACACTTCCTTATGACATGTGCTACGGTGGAAAGCATGTCGTGAAAAAATTACAACGTAAAACAAGCAACAAAATTATGCTGTTGTCGTTCAGACGCAGAAATCGTAAGCAGTAAAAGCAGTTGTGAAATAATACTTTGTACAATAGAAGGCAATTCCTACGAAGATTGGTCTGTGTTGATATTTACGCCTCATAACATCCAAATTGAATGGCGCTTCGAGATTCTTATATTTCAATTAGGAAGGAATGGTTTGATTACGGATACTAAACACTTGGAAAAAATGAATAGGTCTTCGGTACTGGCCTTTTTTGAATTCACATAGCTAAGACTTCGAAGTGGAATTACCATGAAATATAGTAATTGGTCACTACTTCCGAAAATGTTATTTCTATCACTTTTTATGTGTTTTATAAGGTCTCAATGCTGACATGCTCTTAAGGTGCACAATAAAAAAGTTATCCAATTCTGTTACTTATTTCTCCGACTAGCTCACGAAAAAGACAAACAGTCGACAACAGAAAGTTAAGCAAATGCATTAAAATTTTTGAATTGTTGGTCAAGCTATACTACCTATACCTACACCTATACCTGTACGTATACTAACGAGGACTACACTACGTGCATTGAACTAGTCGGAACGAGAAAACAACAGCCACTAAACGATTTTAAGGACATTATGGAATGACTATTCTTTGAAATATGCGATAACATAGGTATGGATGGCGTTTCTGCACTACGTCGGAAAAATTGTTTTTCCAAAAACTAACGACTCGAATTAGCCATAGAACTGAAGAGACGTGATCCAATACCAGCTTTGATAATCTTCCTTTTCGACGCTTCAACAACGAAGTACGAGGACGATGAAATCTAAACATGTTATACGGACATGGAGAAATTCTTAAGAGGAAATTACACATTTTACAAGGTCATTGTCAGTGGTTTTAATACTAACGTTGGTCACAGATCAACGCTTGGAGAGCGTCACTGATTGGAAGCCACGGATTCAAACGGATATCACTATTCTAAAGGTCCTCATTCATGATCCTTAGTAGAGAAACTCTTAAAGTATGAAGTACTAGAACGAAATAGCTCTCTTCATTGTGAATAGCGGATGGATGTCGCTATTTTCCCAAAGTTCTATACCACATCCAACCACCGTCCCCATTACGTCACACTTTTCTTCTAGCGCAAACAAAAGAAAGTTGTAATTTTCAAAAGACGAAGTCGTAAAATTGAAACAGATTAAGGTTGATATAATTTCCTTGCTAAATTTTCAAAAAATAGCGTTATTGAAAACACCGAAGAGGATTATGACCAATTGATTCATCACTATTACGAGAGCCACAAAGAGGTAAAAGTATAAGCGACGATTGAAGCAGCTGAGAGTGACAGGCGCATTCATAACGCCTACCAATACTTCACAAATTATGAGATTAGGACGACTGCTCTACACAGCTAAAATGAAACATTTTATGTTGGCTCGGGTTTCGGTAGCCTTATGGTTTATCCAAAAGTTGGGTGATGCACCTCTACCAAAAACTGGATTATAAACCTTTACTATAAAATAGAGAAATAGAAAATATCGTATCGACGGCGGTACGATTAGAAACCGTATGTGAAAATAAAGTAAGAGTCCTTTCCTGAAAGAGAGATTGAAGAGAGGTGTAGTTGGTAGAAGAGCAGAAGTGTGATAAGATCCAACGATAAAGTGTTGAGCAATGAAGATAAAGAATAAACTCGATCAATAAAAAGAAAAAGAAATGTGGGCGGAAAGCTAGAGCCCTTTTACACCTTTATCCAATCAAAGTATTATGAATGGTATGTATGATTGTCACTATCTTGAGTGGTGGTTTATTACTGGTGAATGTATGGGAAGTAGCAATAATTGCTACACACTTGCCATTTCCAAAAATGCAATGAAGGAATCGTTTACAACTTCTATTCAGATTTTCTTAATAACCACAATAGTTCACCTCAATGTTTAAAGAGCAAAAACAACTATGTTGTCCTGAACGTTCTCCTTCCAAAACTTGGCTTACTATTTCATCGCTAAAGAAACTTTAAACACTTGGACCAAGTAGAACGAATGTGGAAGCTACAGTCAATGCTCAGTGGAAAACCAGCCCGACTGAACAAACGCGGAAGCAAGCAAGATGCCGAGAAGAGTTCAAGAAGGCAGACCATGTTGACACAATCACGAGCGTGTAAAAGCCACACTGCCTTACCTTAACCGATCAAAAAATATTTTTAACTCCGTTGAGACAGTGACTAAACAAGCAATTCCCCGCATCATAGGTCAACACTATTTGTGAGTTGCACAAGGAGATAACCACCTAAATCATCACATTATATAAAAATATCATCACCAACTTGAAAATACTGGTTCGATAAAGGCGATACAATTTCACCAAAGCGATTTCACAAGCCCTCTTGAGGATATTATACGAAAATTGGAACGATACGGTGTGGGAAAGAAAATCAATGGTCAGCAACATCACCAACTTTCCGCAAATGACACTGTGTTCATTATACCAAACAACGAACAAGCCAAACCAATCTTAACCAATTTCGATAACGCTTATGGAGGAATTGGCTTCAAGCTGAAAACCAGGAAAACGTTTTTTGGAAAAATGACACGTTTCTGGAATTCATTTCACGCTCAAGAAAAAGAAAATCTTAGAATGTTCAAGCCAAATGTACTCTGGTCGTCAGGTCAGTAGGACGGTTGACATAGCACAAGAGCTTATCAGAAGAAAACGTAGAAAGGTGGTTTAGGAAACATACAAATGCATCAAAGATGTAGTGAAGAAAACAATTAATACAAAGCTCTGAGCCTATCTTTTCAACACCATGGCTCATGATGTCGTAGCCAATGCTTTAGAAATTTGGATGAGCAGGATGAAATATAGGCGATGAATACGTGAAAAGCTTCCTGTACTATAATGGTGCAAAAAGACTTACAAAGGACATCGTTCCAACATATTGAAGACTCCACCTACGTACTACATAGGCGAGTATGTAAAGTACTTCACCCATACTCTCTACTCGTAGTTTTCAGCACAGTTTCAAGCTTCATATTTTATTCTTAATTAGTTATTGTTGCCTTATTGTAAGCTCAAAACTTAATGTATTTATGCTAATCCAAAGTGTTAAATCACAATGTACTTGCTTATCTTGAAATATTATTTCTGATGAATTGTTGAACAGAATAACTATTTCTGATTTTGAGTCTTCTCCTTAGGTAAACATCAAAATAGAAAATTGAAGATAGTATTGCAAACTGAGGAAGCAAAACATAAACAAAATCACAGTAAATGCTAGCGCAAAAATCGTTTATGTTTGAAACCACTCTACTAGACGTCAGGATTTTTTCAAACAACATAGCGTTATATTATAAGAAAAACGATTATGGATACATGGATGATAGGTCAATAGATGCCATATAATCCATATTGAAAACTTAATGCACGAAATGAAAAAACCAATGTTTTTCAGAACTTGAGAGTTCAGGTAACAATTTGTCGTGCACATATGGAAATGGAAACAAGCCTATGCACCTCGTTGGTTGACAAAGTAGATTCCGATATCACTGCATCCTTGATATTTTCTCGCACACAATCTCGAGCTAATTCCGCTCTTCTCAAATGAAGACCATTCAGTCTCAATTTTATGTCCCATCGCCGACGTGTACAAAAATCAGTACTGTTGTTCCTGAATAAAATGATATAGTAGATTTATTACCAATCAAAACTTTTTTAAAATAATATTCTTCGCCTTGGTGCTCATACAACTTACCATCCTCTCATACATTATTATTGTGCTAGTTTTTTCATATTTAACATTAATACGTTTAATTACCTATGTTTGGGTCCAGCTATACGGCTATCGAACCCGAGTCAACATGATTGTAATATCATATAAAACGAAAACCCACCCATCCAGTATATCATTTACACACAGGCTAATAGCAATCCGAAACTGAATTGCAGCAAAAGTTCTAACAAAATGAGTGAAAATGTTCAGCGTACTCTTTGACCAGAAATTAGGCTGAGTACTCGATTTCGCGCAAATAAAGAATTTTATTCCAAAAATCTACAAAGCTAACATACCTCTTTAAGGCTTCATGCTTCCTTGCATACTTATTTTCTAGACACGACAAACTTACAAGACCAATGTGTAGTTGCACTTGCTTACCTAACACTTCGTTCTACAAATAGACACTCCCTCTGCCTTGTTTCGAGGAGTTGCATGCAATCCAAGTAATCTTTACAGAAGCCCTAAACTTCGGTTTATTCTGATATGGATTCGTATACCGTATTTCCGAAATTATTATAGTGCTCAAAGTTACTGTAACTATTTATTATGCATTATTTGTTTTGTTTTTGTTATGTTATTTGTTATTTATATAAGCTTTGGTGTTGGTCGATTCTGGTTAAGGGATGCGTATACGCATTCCTATTCGACGTGATATTTTGGTGATTAAGTGTGAGAATGGTCTATACAGTAACCTGACCCACCACCGAAGAGTATTTAATCGACCATTACATATTCCGGTGAACACATAATTTTATAAAAGGGCCCAGGCTCTTATTCCACAATTAAATTACCCATTGAGTACCACGCTCGTACAACCGTGCTTTAGACAAGCATGGCATCACACTAGCAATCCGTCGTCCAAGAGAACAGTTTCACAGATTAATCATAAGGCGTTGATTTCCACTATAAATCAACACAATTAGCATCACCTGTTCCTTGCGATAAATGTATCTGTTCTATCTGTTTGTCGTCACACTATTAAAATTATCAAATAGTTCAATTACCGATGAAAATTATCAAATAGTTCAATTACCGATGGTTTCCGCTCTAAGTGGTGATCCTAGGGTTTCCACATCTACATGGAAACTGAGCCAATAGTTAACCTACTAAGCCTAAGCCAACATCTTGATAAAATACGCTCACAAAAAGGCACATCCCTCCGATCCATAAAGGCCGGTGGATGCCCGTGGTAAAAACCAATGGAAAACGGCTAAGAAAGGCTATTTCAGAAGTTCAGAAAACTAAATATAGGATTGTTGGACAATGCACTACGCGTGGAGGCGGATATCCAAATATACTATTACGTCATTATCTTTCTTTTTGTTATTATTATCCATTGTTACTTTTGTATTATACTGGTATTTTTGTATTTCTGAACGCAGATTTGGAAAAAGATTTGTAATCGAACGATTGCGAAGTACATTAAAAGTGAATGAGGGCCAACATTAGTAGATCTCCAGTTCCCTCTGACATAGACTGACAGTCTCATCACAAATACACGCTCAAAGAATTTTCTCGCGTATGAATAGCACCGCACAAGAGTTTAGTAGGCTGCTTCAATTGAGGTTATTACACAAAAAATATGTATAGAACAACAAATAGAAAACCTTAGCTCCCTTCCCCAGATCGACAGCTATTCATACCCGAACATGCGATTTGGTAAATTTACAGGTTGTGTAAGCAAAATGAACGATCACAAGTAGAAACTAAAGACACCATTGAAATTTTATTATATCCATCTAACAAAAGTCAGAAAGAAAATTTGGTGTCCCGACGCATATCAGCGATAATATCGCGTAGGTCAAGATGTGTTCACGTGGGTTGTGTATAATAACAGGTAAACAAGAGAAGAAATTGGATTTCAGTGAACATCAAACATCCTACAAAAGCATTATCTGCTCTAACTCTAGGAGAAGGAAGTATTATGATGCTGAGTGAATCCCTAAAGCTAAAAGAATGCATTACCATTACGATGTCCAGAAATAAATAGATTTACTGGTGCTCATCCAACCGATGACCGATTGAAATATATTGACTGTAAAACTCAAAACTTGCTAAAAAAAAGGAATAACGAGCTATCTTGACTGTAATTGCCTTTGTAATACTGGAGATTGGTATTTAGTATTTTATTGAAGACACAATACAACATAAACACAGACCAATGTTTCGGCGGAACGGCCTTCCTTGAAGCCTAAAAAGTCTATGTCAATTATGTGATCCATTTAATCAAACGCTATCGTTAATCCCTAAAATTCTCTACTCAAAGTTCGAACACCTAGCCAAGCGCACGTCATCTCAAGCACTCATCTTTTTACAAATGGAATTTCTCTGTGCTTTTGTACAGGCAGCCGCTTATAAGGAAAGCATAGAGACTGATGCCTGGCATTAAGACAGAACATCAGTCTTATATATGGGGCAAGGTCATGCATAACCAACTTGGGTCCCTGCATTTATCCACAGCGCCTCCAAAAATGTTCCTACGGGTGTTTTTGTTGATATTGCAATGATTTCGATTTGGACTTCAAAATCGACTCCGCTATGCTTTTCAAGTCCTATGCAACTAATAGGTTGTTTACCGTGAGGTCTATTTTTTCATCTAAGCATGTGTTTTATTTTAATACATAGGGGCAACCCGTTTCACCCATATATTCCTCATAAGACATAAGGAATAAAATGAAGGAGATTTCGTCTGCGCTAGAGTTTTCGTTCAGAGACTTATCTTGCTACTGTGCCTTTCGTGAGATGTCATTGAAAGTGGCTATCTCTTGTGCCAAGTTTCGTGTGTTTGTTCATTCTGCTTCACCAGTATATGCGTTGTTTGCTGTTCGAAACATGTTTCTTATGAGCGCTTTCTTAGTATGTAGGATGGACAGATGAATAGTATACATGGATACTTCTGCTACTTGGTTGACGGTATCATTCTATCACAAGTTTCCTATCCGAATGATTCACTTGAATATTACTTTAAGGCTTTCAAAAAAGCAATTTTGTCAAAATCTCGAGTATTGCTAAAGAAAATAGCAGTCAGGATATTCAAACTGAAATACATATGATGCAAGTGATTTCTATTGCTATAGCAGTGCCAAACAACAGAAAATTCATCATAACAAATAATTAATAAGAGATAGTATGTTTATACTTTTGATTAGAAAAGCTTAATAAATCTATTGAGATTTTGATATCAGAAAAGTCTTCCATTCTGAATTACGTGTGATTAAATTTTTTTCTAACAAATAATGCTTTCACAGGAGACAACCTCTGATCCTCTAATGATAACAGTATGCACTATTTGCTGAAGATGTTATTATCTACATTGCCCATTTGATTTCTATATGGTACAACCCTATAAGTGATCTCGGTTTGAAACTACAGCCTTTACAATTATATTTCCATATTTTTAATAACTCAAAAGCTAATTTTATACAACTGGTTTTCAATTGTATCACAACCTGATATTCCTAACACCAATGCTAAAACATTTATAAGTTAGTTGTTATCTACATCACTTTTTCTTAATCGAATATTAACAATGAACCTTTTTTATGCATCATATTCTAACAATTACAAATAATTTCTATCCTTATCAATAATATTGCTTGATAATAAGAAATACAGTATAAGCAACTAAACAAGTGTTTATCTCAGCTATGCTACCTTTTATACAGCTGTGCTATAGATAAACTTTAGTGTTGATCAATCCATGCTGCAAGATGCGCCTAGCTATTCAGACTCAACGTGATATTTTCGTTCTTATGTCATAAAAATCATTCCATCGCTATTTTAAGGACAATTTTCAAGCATTTTTCACACTTTATTATCTGTAGAAGCATTTTTTTTAAGATCTCGAAAAGCTCGAAAAAGTGATAGTCAGTGAGTCTGTGGTCCGACGAATATGGAGGACGATGTAAAAAAAGATCGTAGCCCAGACCTTCGAATTTTTCAAGTGTAGGTTGTGCTGTTTTCGCGCGTTGTTGTGAGGAGGATAACAGAGTTCCTCAGGCACATTTCCATTGAGCTTTTTCAGGCATCCAATTTGATCCAAATGAAGAACAAGTATACAATGGACGTCGCTGAGTTCTTCAACATTTTGTGTGCCTTTTAGAATATCAACTTCGATGCTTTTTCTCTATCGGTCGCTTTCAACTTCCAATGGTCAGCCAGCGAGTTCGCAAAGATCTTAAATCCTATACGAACTTTTCTAAACCATCATCGCTATGCAGGCTCGTTAATAGTTCTTGAATAGAATTCGTTCCTCATATTGAGAGTCGTCTTTGCCTCTTTACAACCAACTTTGAACACAAAATTTTATAAATCGCATAAATACACTTATTATCTGACATGAAAACATAACGATATATATTCAAGAATACGTTTCAATATTGAGCGGTGAATTTCAACACTGCATACATCGTTCTAACTTTTTGACAAACATAGCAGATCTTTGTAACGTGCATCAATATGAAAATTTTTATCATTGATTATATTAGGTCATCTAATTTAAATAACCAATGGATCGTTAAAGCAGCAGATTCATATCCTTCATCAAACCAGATCTATTTCATTTACGTCAAATTAGAAAAAAATAGCCGAAAACAAGAAAAATCAAAAGATGATAAAATGTGTGTACGAAAGAAAAGAAAATCATACCTTTGATGCCATGGTTCTTCCATTGAATAAAGTGAACAGTGCGAGAGAAATAAAATACATTACCAGGTAGGTAATTGGCAAATGAAATGCTTTCACTATTTCTAAAATAGTTTTAAAAAAACTGACCAGATACGAATACCATATGTTCATAAAATTGGAATATTTATATAAGCAATAGCAATGAAAAAACTACTAGGAATTCTGCTCATTTTCTATGAACTATGATAAGTTATAATGCTGTTCTTACATTCCTAGTGGTGCTGAGTTAATCGGAAAACTTACAACGTGAGGTCATCACTACTCGAGTCGTCATCTGAAGGTATCCGATCCTTTGTACTAACTGATTAAACTACCGAGGCTCTCAATCTACAACCACTGAATGCTTCACTTAATCTAAGAAGATACCTTATGAACACTCGCTTGTTAACGGTTAAGATTCAGTGGCATTGCATCCAGTCAGGCTGATAATAACGAGATAACCCGATGTATCTTCTATCTTCTAATCTCTAATAGCTACTTTTATTACCTATCAACTATGATAGGTTATAACAGTTTTGTTCTAGTATCCGTAATGCTCATCTTTTTTTCGGCTTATAGCTTTTCTATTTATTTTCTATTAACTATGATAGGTCATGGTGTTTTTTTACACCCATGATAATGCTGAGTTAATTGTAAGACGTGGAAGAGTTTGCGATTACAACATCAGTTTTGCAATTAAATCAGCCTCACAATAAGCATAAGCATCATGGCGTCATAATTCAGTAATGGGAATAATGAAGACATGATATCCAAACAATGCTACATTAATCACAATGCTTAGATCCTCAGGGAGACTCGGTTATACATCGAACAATCATCAGCTTGTTTAGATGTAATGCCGATATCAACCCACCAATTTAAGCCTGTACACGGGCGAGAGATGATACAATATTCACTAGAGAATAAGTGTAATGCTGTTTGATCACAGGCCAGAGACCTCGATAGAGTTAACAATAGAACAACAGATTCAGATAGAATACCGATCAGGTTCTGGATTTCGTGATTAACTTAGTATCGTAGACATATAAACTGTATACATATAATACCATTCTAATCTATTATAGTCTCCAAGATCGGTTATTCTTTAACCTCAGCATTTGTAAATTGAATATATTAACTGTAACCTTGTTTAGAAATACTCGAGGTTGGTAAACAGTGTTTTATTAAAAAGACAATACAAAACAAAAACAGACTAACGTTTCGACAGAACCGCCTTCGTCAGAGCCTAAAAAAGTCTATGTCAAATGCGTGGTCTATTCAATCAAACACTATCGCTAACCTTGCAAAAGAAAGACCCAACCTAAAGTTTTAACACCCAGTCAGACACAATTCATTCGTCTGTTGTTTGTGGAGGCAACCGTTTACAGAGACAGCATCGAGACTAATGTCTGGTATTTAGTCAAACCATGAGCCTAATAAATGGGGCTAGGTCATGCATATCCACAACGCACTCGTCTTTTCTGTTTGATTTTGGAGCCTTGTTATTTATCCAGGGCGCTTCCAAAAACTTTTGCGCAAGTGTTCTTGCTACTTGTGCAAGAATTTTGACTTTTAATTCAAAATAGACCCAGTTATGCTTCTCAGGCTTAGGTGCGCCTAATGAGGTATTTTTCCTAAGTTTTGTTTTTCCATCTAGGTACTCTTTTATTCTAATACATAGGAGTTCATACAGACGGTTGCGAGCATTTATTATAAGCTGTGTTAAACCGTTTGCAGTGATATGGCATGATTTTTCTCGTTCCCTTTTTTGCCATGAGAATGCGTTCTAATCTACCTAATTGGGTGAACGAAGCATATTCGGCACATTTTTGCAGTCATTTAACAAGCAACCATTAATCATCGGTCAAAGTTTCTTTCAAATGAGCAAACTCATACAATGGAGGGCGTTATAGGTGATTAAAACGAGTGATTTATATTTTCTGCAAGAGCTACCTCAATGGAATGTTCAAGAGCTGTTTAATCGAGATATTAGGTGACTTGAAATTGGGATGTGAATTTGACCTACACGTAACCATTTTCTGGGTCTGAAACCCAGATCGTGTATTAAAAAGCAACCACGAAGTGTATCACATTAATGAATGACGATTTAAGAGCTTTTAGCTTACGTTACTCGTTGCATAACTAAGCTAAAATTGTTTGGAAGACTTAAATGACAATACATCTCAATGAACATTGATCTCTTACTAAAATTTTGTTAAGACCTCATCAAGAGGTCTATAATATTGTACGTGAAGCCCCAATGGTGAAGAACTTCTTGAAGCAATGCTGAATAACACTAAGCAATAGTGACTGGATAATCCATAATGAATGTAAACGACATCTCGCTCTATACGTAAATAGGACTTACTATTCATTCTGAATGGTCTAGGAAGTTGAAAAATCCTTAGCATATGTTTCTAAATTTGTGTATGCGTAGCGATCTTTACTTGTTTTCCTGATTAAACTATAGATTTTTTGATTTTGTAAAATTTTTCTCCATAGTCTATGGTGTCGTTATTGAGGTAAAAATATGAACAAGTGTCCTTAACCACAACAGATCGAAAAAAAGATTTGAATAAGCAGATTTTGAAACACATGTGATACGAATACTTGACTGAGGATACTGGTGAGATATATCTTTCCAAATCACAGGATAGTTGAATGAGCTGAATGTGTTGGAAATAGAATGGTACGAATGAGTGAAACGAAAATGACTAGCTATTAACGCAATCGACTCATCATGCTCATGCTAGAACCGACACAGGTGACAAGGCAATCACAGCGATATACACATAAAAAGCTATTAATGAATTCATTCAAGTAAAAATCAATGAACGAACTGTATTAACATATAAATTATATAATTAAAATTAAAGTTAACATATAAAGGGGCTGCTACGATATATCTAAATACTGTTGACAACGTCTAGTACTGCAGAGATAATTACACAGTTTGAACATCACATCGCAACTCAACCAACCAACAATTCGTGTGAAACATCATCCATTCCCTGTTGTAAGAAAGCGAAGTGAACAAAATGTGTTTTCCACTTAAAATTTTAATAGTTTGAAATTTAAAGTCAAAACTTAACGTAAAGTTTTTGAAAAAGTCAACAATTCACGATATCAATTACAATAGTATTCAGATTCTATAACAAAGAGAATTCATGTCTCTACATGATGAAATGAACGAGCCAACAAAATCTATTCTAATCGATAACAGAACTATCCGCAGCAGTTCAGTATATCGATGAATCGATACTAGCATGAAAATGTACAATTTCACTACGTTGAACGCGATCAAATATGGTAGCATAAAGTAGCGAGGCGAAAAATCATGGTGTGAATCATCGATCGAATCTACCGACTACGTTCAGCATATACGAATCGATCGTACAGCTTTACTGCTTTGTTTGCTACAAAGAAAAAGTCCAGTGAAATAGTTTCATAGTGGTTGAAGATGGAATTTTTCCTATACTGTCTTCTACTTTGACAATGTTGTCGAATATGTGAATAACGTCTGAAAATGGAAAATATCAGTTATCTACAGCGCGTTCAATTTGACATACTCGTTCACTTTATGTACTTCTACATTCTAGCATTCGTTGAGCATTCATAAGAAGAGATCGATCAGAAAAACGTAACGCAACTTCTCTGCAATCAAGATCAGTGCCGAATTTAATCTTATTTAATCCGTAGTTATAATTCAATTTTATAGCTGTAAAAATCGTTATCCAATTTTCGAGCACACTATTAATGAAATCTGAAAAACAGGACCGAATCGAAACATATTGAA
>KN716307.1:127361-145631 GCA_000816705.1 Dictyocaulus viviparus | reverse complement strand
TATATATATATATATATATATATATATATATATAAGTTACCTCCAATGCAATAGAGCCACTTGGCCTTGGACCAAGTGCTGTGAGCTCTTTGAGTAAATTTCGAGCACGTTCTTCGCTAAATTCTGTTAGATGGATTTGTCCAATCACATTTGGCATGCTCCTAAACAATTGAAGCAGTAGCACAAAAATGAGTTTTAGTAACGTCTGAAGAGTAGAAGAGCACCTATGAAGATACACGACACATCCATATATGATGCTAATGACAATAATAACCAAGAACCAATGCTTGAATCCCAGCGCCTCCTGCAAAAGAACCAAAATTACTCCTCAGTAGCTCTAGCATGAAAAATTAACACTGTAAGGTGTATAACATCCCCATGCAATACAAAGAAACCTTGAGGCTGTAGAACTGCCTGCTCTCAGAGTTATAGCGAGAGCTTCTGTTCAAACTTTAAATGTGCAACAGTTTATAATCTATGAACTTACAACTGTGCGACGTGTCTTATCATCAATTAATTCAAGATATCCTTGTGTAAATGAACCCTCTTTTGATCCAAGAGTCGTTCTCCGCCGTACTTCCATACGGAGTACCACTATAACAATCCTCGAAACAAGATCTACAACGTTGTTTGTCTTTTCTGATCGAGCCAAGGAGATAATTTTTCAAGCATTCAATTCTATACAAACCTAATACTGCTCAGACCTTAGTTACGCGCAGCTTTGCTGGTTAAAATCACCACCTTTCGATATATTGTGTGTTGTATGTACGAGTACCACCAACAACAAATGAAAACAATAAATCGAGTAATTTTTAGAAAGAATCTGAATTGCTTTACATCTGATAGCAGCAACCAACACAAAACAAGCTCTTTTTTCACTTTATAAAATCTCAATAAAAGAGGAAACGAAAAAGAATTTCACTAATAGAGAATGGCCAGAACGGTTTGAATACTGAAAGTCACTAAATCTTTTACTGCACTCTACAACTAATAACAACAAAGTAGTGAAGGTTAGGCAATTAAATAAGAAAGGTATTAATACAAACAAGGAAAAGAATCTATTACATTAATGCAAAGTTCCAACTACAATTCACACTTTACATATAAACAAACATTATGGAGTATCGGAGCACAAAAAAATATGAAAATCAAGATTGCATATAACTTAGAAAAACACGTTGTGAACTTCACTAGCGTCGATCACGCCTGAAAGCATTAAAATTCACATATCGATATCTCACTAAGGTTCATTTCATTAAAAAAGGAAGGATATCGATCTTCACAGAAGGAAGAGCGTGGTAAACACAACAGTAGTATAAGAAAACAACTACGGAGTAGATCAGTAACAAAACTTCCAGGAGGAAAAGTAGTTTTGCCACTGCCTCAAGCAACAAATAAAATTTGTATTAATGGGAAAACCACAGTATAAAATACCTGTCTCTGTCACGATCTCTATCTCTTCCTGAACCACTTCGACGGTCATCACGGTCTCGATCACGACGACGATCACGTTCGCGGTCGTTTGAGCGTGAGCGACTGAAAAGCATACATATTGACAAAGAACTTGAATATTTTACCATGATCTTTCATTCGCAAATTCAGATTAAGTTCAAACAGTGTCCCTTCTATATTTGTAATACCTCACGAAGTCAAAAGTTCACCTACATATAATCTTCTCATAAGATATAAGGGAAAAAGAAAGCGAAAAAACTGCTCTGCAACAAAAAACCGAACAAATGCAGATTTAACACGCAGCAAAGAAGCCAGGTGGCGCAATTCGCAACCACTTGAAGCCTAACAATTTCGAGATTCCACGACAGTAAACTGATACTAGAGAAACAAGTTAAGATAAGAAACACCGATTTGACAAAGAGTTACCGTATAGAAAACTTGCATTTAATCACCTCCACAAAATCACATAGTACACGAATATGTGGGCGCATCCTGTGATAAGTATCAACGCAAAAGCTTATCTTAAAACGCGTCAGAACTTAATGATAAAAGTTCTATATGAAACGACGCCTAATTTTATACTCCATATATTTCATATATAACTCCACTTTAAATAATGCTGGTAAACGTTACTCCCATTCTTCACGGCAAAAATATCAATAGCCAGAACCAGAAAATAAATATATGGTATACTTTGCAATTAAAAACTTTCATGAGGCACCTACTCATCATGTAATGAAAAATTAAAACAACGAGAAGTAACGAGAATGATACAAAGATGTTCTGTTACTTAAAGAAGAAATATCAATATTGGCGTATACTTTTTGCTATTATACTAAACTAATTTGCAATACACTATTTGCTTATTTACTTATACTTACAGGACAAAAAAAATGGGGACTCTTAACAATACTACAACCACGGTTTCATAATTTCATACGCACATCACTTTGTTAATGAAAACCTGAGTTTTTAATTCCGCACATCCAATATCCATTTTTCTACTTTTTCCCGATTTGTTAGGTAAATTCACCTTCGTCGACGACTACTTCCTCTACTATGATGTGAGTCCCACTTATCCCTATCGTCACGTTCCCGTTCACGTCTTGGAGGAGATCGCCTGTAAAGTACTTAGATAAATATCAAAATATGAAGAGATATTGCAAATTGATGTGAAGTATGACACCCGCCTCCTCTCCACGAACCTTGAGCCGGAGTCGAGCCCTCTTTCTCTGCGTTCTCTACGACGTTCCTCTATAGTTTCCTGCAAATCCCAAAGAATAAACCAAATATAGATTTAAATCAAGAGTAAGCAAATATTTTTAAAAAAATCTCTTTAAAAAAAGTCAATATCAGTATTATAGAGACTCATGTCAGCCTGAGATCGTGGTGCGTGCGAGATGAGTTTAATCCAGGACGCCAGACCTGCGAAACCGTCACCCGAAGACCATTCGTTCATCGCAGCGGTCAAGAGTGCTCACCCACTCGCTAAAACCAAGCAGCCCCGATCCATGGGCAATCAGAGACAGATAGAAAGACAATTTAACCATTTCTTTTGCATCATATGACACTCTACCTACAGGATCGCTAAGGAGTGTTCAAATAGAAACCCACGATAACTGTCAAATGCAACGGCAACAACACAGTATTTAGGCGCGACGTAATACGACCTTAAAAAGGCCATGATGAGTACTCCATCCAAAAAAAAAATGGAAATATTGGCAATCTGTTTTTGCCATAGTTGAGGGACGGAATAAAACTTATGATCAAGAGAATCACGATTATTTACAAAGCCACACATATTAATGAGAAAAGTTTCTTAATATTGAGCAACCAAGCTATTCTTTTTTAGCAAAGTTGAATACGTGTCTCACTACAATAGGCAAAGATGACGTCATCAAAGCTACACAGCGAAAAAGCACAAAGCCCACGTTAATGTTTCAAAATAAGCAAGCATAACATTGCTAATCCAAAAGGTAAGGAATGTCACATATAATCAACCCATATGCATAATATATAGTAAATGAAACTACGAATTAATGGTCATCAGAGTAAATAATTGTAATAGAGGAAACAAAGCTCATAAAGAATTGGTCGCGGGAATTTAATACTAACTCAGTTGATTTCTTTTGTAATAGAACATTTAACTTATTACAACTTAGACAAATATGACGAAGATTCTAAAAATTAAATTATTAAAAACAATTATACCACACCAATGACTGATGTTTTTTCCACCTAATGTGCATGGATGAAAAATTGCTTTTCTGTTAGTCTTATAATAAACCCTGATATTTTCTGCCACTTATACTTTGTTGTTACTGTGGAAATACTTTCTTAGTGCGGTAAAATTATACATAACACTTATAGTGTTTATATAAGTCAATATCACTAGTAATGACGTCAACCATGCCCATTTCAGTAAAACACATTATTATTTCGCTTTCGACTTTACTCAAAAAATGTTGACAAAACTGATGGTGCAAAAATAATGAAGTAAACTCACTTTCATTTCAGCATATTTTTCACGACACTCAACCATCCCTAGGTGCATTTTACCACCAAAATGATCGGCAATTCGAGATTCATGATCCATTATGTTCAACTGTGCACCGCAGTCTTCACAAACTCTCAGCCGTGCAGCGTTTGATCCAGGACCAGCCAATCGAAACTCCGTTTGATTCCAAAATCACCAAATTCAACAATTCAACAAAATAAAACGATGCGAAAAAGACCACCTCAAGCTCTGATTTGCGAGCTCGAAGATCTTCAACGGTTTTTGATAACTTCATTGACTCCTCCACTTTCCCCATATTGCCTAGTTCCTCCATTTCTGTCACAGCTTTGCCGATTTGTTCGCTCAATTCACTTATTCGCTGTGTCTACAAATAACAAATTGATCTTCAATACATGAAATATTGATGAAAAAAATTATTGGAAGATTCTGAAAGGCCCAACGGAAAACTGTTCATAATTAAAAATAATTTTCAAATCATAGAACAATCTCCACATACTCTTTTTCATTATATATATAGCATTATATGTTAAAATAACCTTGACAGCTTCTGCGTTATCAGTTTGTTCTCTCGCTTCTCTGTCTAGCTTATCTTTGATTCGAGAGATCTCATTGTCCACTATACGTATGGCATTCTCAAGGATATCAAATGCCTAGAAATCATGCATATCAATTATAACAAAATGTATGTATACAAAGAGAGCAATGAGCAATGAGCAATGAGCAAATGTTAGATGTTCCCAATGTATGAAATGTTTTAAATCCTTCTAAATTTGTAAGTTTTACAGCTTGCGAAATTTACGAGCTACTCAGACTTCTTAAAATCTAGAAAATCACGCCTGGAGATGATACAAACAAACAGTAGTTACAATCACAATTTGTAGATTTACTTCACAATAATAATAACTGTATCATGATTTGCAATAATATTAGAATATCTGGAAGTGCGCTGAGTTGGCCGTAAAACTCGGAATGTCAGGCGGGACTCGAACCCGCACTTACAGATATCCGGTCTGCTGGGCTAATCCAATACACAACCGAAGTCCTTGTTCTACGACCACTCAATGCTTCAACTATAGTAAGTGGTTATCTTATCAGCATTCTACTAGTCAGCGGGCACGATCTGGTGAGCCAATATCGGCACTGCATCCAGTTAAGCTGATAACTACGGTATAACCAGACAAACAGTAGTCATTAGGACTAGTGAAGAAACACGAGTCTTCTCAACAAATACATACACCATTGATATTATTTAAAATCAGATTATGTTTATCGAACAAAAAGGAACACAGCCTCATGAATACTAGACGTAAACCATGGAAAAGTCTTTATTCCATTTTCTACAGCAACAAGAACTGAATAAGGTTATAGTACCATTTATGTACTAACGATCAAAAATCCCGTGACAGCTACGGTAAAAGATTGCAGATCTAATCTTTTGAAACTGATCGAACGCATACGATTTCCAAATACAGCCAGCTTGCATTTTATCACAGACGCGCAAGGCGGACCACACCAATAATCTTTCAACAGCTAATGCAGTGGATTGTGAATAATCGTTTAAAAATATTCAAAAACAGCGACATAAAAGACCTCTTCCCAGTACCACTATGGAAATTAAGCCATGGTAACATTTCTTCTTTTCTTTTATTCAAAAAATAATATAAACTTACGTCAACATCATAGTAGTGATCTCTTTCCTTCTGTGCCTTCAAAAAGTCCGCCTTATGAGCTGGTTCATGTGTCTTGCGACAAGAAACCAATCCCTGGAGTCTACTATCAGGTACTAATTCATATGGACAGCAACCAATAAGATACGCTCGGCAAACTGATGGGTGATTATACGGTTGAAGATCGCGACCTATTAGACTTAATAAGATAAATTCCAAAAAGAACACATTAATGTAAATATATGTAGAAATATTCTGCAAAGATAATAAAAGGTAATATGAAACAACATGAGAATACCATCCTTACAACTTAATGGTTAATATAGATATATTGCCATAATCTGTAGCCTCACTCACCTTCTTCACCCTCTTTCTGACTCCCCATCAGCTGGGCAATCATATCTCGCATTACATCGGTCATAGTCTGCTTTAAAAGCTTAAAAATTGTGAAAAAAGAATGGTGGACTATGAAATGTATAAACGTAATAGATAAGATACTACAAGCTCTCATATGATAACGATATCACGATGTGAGCCAACATATTTCGGACGAAATAACACATGTTCCTAAGAACTTTTCATTAACTATTCGACAACGAATGACATAGTTTGAAAATAAAAACACTGAAATAAACACTTGCCAAACTATAAATCAATAGTCTAGAGATTACGATTCTAATTTATTCTGAGAAAATATTGAGATCAAGTCATAGAAATTGCTCAGCTTTTAGGATCGCAACTTCAAATACATTGCTAAATAACCTCACACGATTTCAATCAAATGAACAACCAGTTTTATTGATACTAATAGTAATTTCATGAACAAGGCAAATTGCTTGAGGAAACAAAGTATCTGATCATGAAAACATCTCTCCTTTTAAACAAAATTGAAAAATCACACATTCCCAAAACTTATAAATTTCTTGAACGTACTCATTTAAATGTAAAATAGAATTAACAAGGAGTAACTTTCTGAATGGAGACATCTACTCCTCTCTGCCTAAGTTGATCGTTCTCTAATCGTTATTTCTGCTTGACGATATCTCTTGTATTGAAGAACGACCATACATTATTCCAAGGGACGCAATTAATATACTCCAATAATGAGCTCGACCTTAAAAAATGAGATCTATTAACATGATAATTTTGTGTATCTTCAGACAAATTTGCAATAGAAAATGACAAAAGGGAAAGTATTCTTCATCTATAAGATTATCCTAGAAATGAACTCTATTGGTGCTATTTCGTATCTTGAGTGTTCTCGTTTCTTGTGAGTCGAGCTGGCAACACTAGAAATTCAGGATGTAAGGGTAGTTCAATTGTATTCTTTTAGCTCTAGGAACTCGATGAATAGCTTCCTGCCGTGGATCTAATGGTCAGTGAACAGACGCAATTACTAAAAGCTTGTGCCCAGTAGTATTTTTTTTTTGAAGGCATCTCGAATTCGACCCACCTCCATTTTTTATGAATCATTTTCGTAAGCCTTATTTATCAAGAAATATTGTCGAAATCGGCTGCCAGCTTCTATTAGTAACTGCTGAATGGGTGGTACTCCAATGGTTGAAGTCTGCCACGATGAGTTTTCCTGCTATATTGTTCATCATATTGACTACACAGCCTAAGTATACGTAGCTTGAGCATTCCACGATATTCTTTCTATTTTCGCTTTGTCGAAATCCTTCCAATGATGACACTGTTATAGTATTGGAAATCCATGATAGGGAATTTCTTCCGAATATTGTCAAGAACTAAATCATAATGATAGAGTGGGAAGCGCGTGGTTAGCAAACGTTTCCATTATCAGTTCTGTTTCGATCAAAAAAAAAGCACTCATGATATCTATAAAGGTGAATTGGTTTTTATAGTCTAGTGATTGTGTGAATATGGTCCATAGTGCTGAACCCATTTGCTTTGCTTGGATGTATCGGTCTCGCTCTATTTGGCCTAGATGCCGCGCGACTTTCTAATAACGAAATATGTCGAATTTCTGATGAGTTGAATTTAGGAATGACATAATCGTTACTGCTTTCTTTACACAGTATAGAAAAGAAGAGTGCGGCTATAACATCCCAGTGGAATCGCAGATGATGTTTTCCATAGCATTTTTAGATGAGTACTTGATGTGATGAGCAGTCATCCTATTTAACGATAGGTCTCCGGTGTCCTTAATGTCCTTAACGACATCAGCAGCTTTACCCGTATATTTGTCCTACACTTTTTAAGTTCATATGGTATTTCCTTTCATTTTGCATGTGGTGTTTATTTGCATTTATGTTTTGCGTTGGCGTTTCATGTGCTCGGACGTCTCCTAATGATTTTCAGCCTTATAATCACCTATTAAAGCATTGCAGCTTTCTCTTTATCATGCATTAAGAAAAATGTGGCGATGAGTAGATGGCCTAATACGGTATCAAACTTTAGGAAAACAGTCATATTATTAGGCAACACCTATTTACTATGATGAAGTCTATACCATGGTGATGCTTACAGATGACAAACTAACCGGCATGACAAACTCTAATAGCCGCTTTCTCTATTTATTCCACACAAGTCCGTAGGTGCAATGTGACCATTTCCACGCGTTGTTATACTGCCAGTCCTATTGTTAAAATCGTCCACGACAACATTGTGAAATCTGTGGGCTTCTTCATTATAAATTGATGTTGGAGCAAAGACGATGAAGACTGTCATACTGGTATTAGTCTCTATTGTTTTTCGATTTGAAAGATACGAATTAAACTGTTCAAAAAGACTCATCGTTACTGATTACAATGGAATTAACAAAAATAACATCCACATCTACACTTTCTTATCGCATGTTTCCACGAACAGTTGTTTTATTGTGCCGTAGGCAGTGATTACTTGTTGGCACCTTTTTGGTGAAAATGCCATACTTAATTTCTTAGCCTTCGTCAAAAGATACTCAATGAAACATCCTGATGCTAACTTACGTCCGTTGCATATACAAATAGTAGTATCCTTTGCATTTTGTATCCGAAAGCCTATATGATTAAATAAGTTTCCAGAACACTTTAAATGTGTCTCATTTATTCACTCTGAAGCGATACGCGTTAATCATACAACAATGCCCGCATATTTAAAAAGAGACTGCTCAGCAATATTCGTAATTCCTGATCGCTCTATGATGAGAAACACATCACATGATTATACTAATTCTTTGGAAATTACATATCAATACATACTCCTTACGAAAGAGATACCTATGTTATTCTCTACTTTACTAACATCTGCAGAAAACAGTCGAGCATTTTTTGAATACGCTATTGCTACTAAGGGCTTGGAGATTGCAGACTTCAGCATAAAATATCATAAAGTAAAACTGAGGAATTAAAACCATGAAATATTTTTAAAAAATCAACAATTTCAAAAAAAAACGCAATCTCCTCACCGTCTTGATATTCATAAAAAAGGGACTGCTTCAGAATGATGATAGCAAAGTAGTATTCGTCTCACTTAGGGCAAACAAAATAAATATACAATAAAGGGTGATGTAGTGTTAACTCTCCTATCCTGCTTATAAACAGAAAAAAAAAACAAATCGGCGTGAATCCGCACCCTAAAAGAATAGGACGACGTCAAAAACGACTAAAACCACAAAGACCTTTAATTCGAAAGATATACAAGAGTTTTGAAATCGTTAAATGATTAGGTACATCATGCGTATCAACTTTTGCCGATGATTAAGAAAGCACTATAAAATCCACTGCAAATAATTATCAACAATAGATAATACATTATTTGATAGCATATATACAATATATAGTATAACCAATAGATAACCATAGATCGTAGCTGCTCAATTTACGCACTTAATATATAGCGATGAATTATGGACTAAAATTAAAAAATTGATTTTTGAGACATTTCCAGACTTACGAAGCACTGTAATGACGAAAACAATACCTAAGTCATAGTTTTAAACTATTCAAGGAACGATTAGCGAGTAAACTCGTCTATAGTACGCTATGTTCGATACGAGATGCTCGGTCGATAAGGCTAGTATTCTCTTATAACACAACAAAAAATTCAATCGAGATTGGAATTCAACTTATCCCGTTAAACAGAACTCTTATTTAAAAATTCACAGGCGAAGTAATTTTTACTTCTAAGCTCACAGCATGTGAAACTCACCTTCTTTGAATTTTTCTCATCATAAAATACTTTCGTTTGCTAAATGTGGCTGGGTGGACATGCATACTAACGATACTCACGTTGAGGTGGATAGGAACATGATCCCCAATGTTCAAATCCATTGTACTAAAACTAAATATTCAGATGAATAATACAAAATATTCGTACAAAAAACACTTAAGAACACTGACGTCATTATTTTCATAGCAAATTTGACACAGAGTGCATAATAACCATACCAAAGATAGCACTAGGCAAAAAGATCACTACCAAGCAATTGCAATGATAGACGTGGCTGATACCATGACGTTGAAAATTCTGTAAAAAAATAGATTAATAGTAAATCAGAACATATCACATTCATTCTTATACCACTGTTACAATAAACCACAGGAAAAAAGGACTATTTTGATGGGAGCGATAACATCGTTTGTACATGCCCTGAAAGCACAACATATTTTTATTCACATTACTATGAACTAACTATTATATCACAACTTTAAGGAAAAATCCTGATGAAATACGCGACATCTATGTATTGTGCGACTAAATAAGAATTAGCCATGAAATTATTTAGTTCAATTAATATTCGGTTTCTCAGTCGAAATGGATACTCCAGAAATAACAAATTTTTTCATCGAACGTTCAACGAAAAAAAACACGTCAAAAACTGAACAACATCCCACCGTAGCTCAGAGAATTGATCGTATGACAAATACATGGAAAAATGCGAGGATATTCGCCGCCTTATTAGAGCGCGCAATCACCACTACGGAGAATGTAATTGTGGTCAAACGCAATACGCCATCGATCATTAATTTGATGAAAAAGACGGCCATATCTTGGAGCTAGCTCTTTTTTTATAACATACCACATACTTACAAAATAGTTGTCTTCGAGGATTGTTTTTATGATTTTCAAAGGTTCTACTAATAATGAAACCAACTATATGGAACTATATGTATGGAATGAAGTTTAATATTACTTATATGACAGTTATTTAAATCCATGTCAATGGACACGGACATAAACAGCGGTTTTTGGAAATACAACACTTTTTCTAGATCCTTTTCTAAGTTGATCCTAGTAAAAAAGAGCACCGTTCGTCTTAGAAGTTCCTATTCTGCGTGGCCCTCCAACGCAGCACAGCTGCTCATCAAACATCCAGTCACCATCGATTTTAGTTTTATATTCTGAATGGTGATCACTTGTTGTTATTATGAACCCAAACATAGGGAAATGACACCCAGAAACTGACTTTCGTTCGAACTCTGCATGATTACCAATATATCAGATTTCTCAGTAAGCTAATGGAGGTCGTTACTTCACTACCAACTAATACGTAAAGTGATTTTTGATTATATTTGAAATATCTCAGAAGACATTATTACTTGTCAGTTTAACAACTACGGGTCACGCTTGTGTAGAATCAAAATGGTTTCCAAGAAGACGAAATCCTAATAAGGCCAACGATAGCTGTTTTTCAAAAATGATGACGTCCACCGTGCTGCCTTGTCGGACGCATATTTTGAGAAATAATTGCTTTCATAATTTATTTATGTAAGTTGATATGTATTTGATATATATATTGTATTTTCCCATATTTATATTGGTAAAGCTCTGCGGGTTGCTCTTTATCATGGATCGTGGAGATGATTAGTACAACACCGCACTTAGGGCCTAAATGGCGACACATTTTCCTCATTTTCAATGATTGCGTCTATTACCTGGATAACCCTGATTACCTTGACCGTTGATCATTGATAGAATCGAGTGAAAACCACTTCAAATCAACTTCAACTTCTGTTTCTATCTATCGCGCGCGTGCGTAGTCCAGTGAATTTCCTTCGTTCCAAGGAATCGTTGCATCATAATACTTTTCTACGGCATTGCTCTAGAGATCAGACTATTGGACTAGTGGTTTTCCTGCAGTGCGTTTGATATCCAGTGGGATCCAATCACTTACAGCTTGTGTACACCGGTCATCATTCATGCGCATCACGTGTCGGGCCCACGTTATCTTCAAAAGCTTGGCGTGTACGACGGCGTCTCTGATCTTTGATCGTTGACGTAGCCCAGAATTTTGTATTCCACTTTCAATTTGTGTAGTACAAAAAACGCCATGCATCATTTTTTGGTGGAACGTTGTGTATTGCGCTCAGTGGTCATTCATCGTGCTTTGGTGGTGAGCTATAGTTATAGTTATACCGACGTGCCAAAAAGGTGAGCTCGTAGCATTGCGTTTTCACTATGTCTTCAGTGCTCTTATATATTTCCCACGCCGCTTCATTCCTTCTGCTATGCTCTGGTGCTATTTCGTTCATCATATTGAACTCAACATCTAGATGCACATAGGTTGAGCTTCCTGATATCTTCTTATTGTGGAGCGTGAATGGGGCGTCAGAAATGTTTCTGTTTCTTATAGAAATCATTTTTAGAGTATTAATTTTAAATATCTTTGATTGCTCAACGTCTTTATTAGGATTAGTTAAATATTTACATGGCTCTGACTCTTCATATCATATCTAGGAATAACTAAGACTTCATTTATCAATGTATCTCATTTGCCAATTTTCTATATTCAAGTCATTGAAAAGGACACCTTTAGTATAATTTGCGATTTGGAAGAGATTTGGAGTTCACTCAACAATGGTGAATATTAGTTTCACATTCTTCAATTAATGAATGACAAGAATTCGACCGAATCAACGTCCAACATTGTGTCTCTATGAAAGCGGATATACCGTTGACATATCCTTAATTGTATGTGCACATAATAATATGAATATAGAACTTGCACACAGCATCTAATAAATCAAATGGGGATCGTTAGACCATCACCGCTTTGACTGTTCCATAAAAACCAACACAATATCATTCTCCGAACTCGGCTATGTCTTAACCTTGGCGTCTGCTATTAAATTATTATTATTATCGCCGTTTTTTGTGCAGTGCACTTGATTTCATGCAAAGTCCCTGGCGAGGAATATATTGGTGAAACGACATACATTCGAATAGAAGAGCAACTGGATGGAAAAACAAAACATGGTAAAAAACACACTGGAAAACATAGAATGTAGAAGCATAATGATGTTGATTTAGAGGTTCAATCAGAATGCTAGTGTGGCAAAATGATATAGCAACCAATAATATAAAAGCAAATAAATCAGATTAAATAAAAACGGATGAGTGAGCAATGATTTGTGGCGATATCATAGCTCAGATTAGCTATTATTGTCACGGATCGGCTTTTGTTCAATAAGATTCATATACCAACCTCATATTCTTGCTGCAAAAGAAAAAGAACATAGTATTGTAACAATGTAATATATATATATATATATCTTGTAATATTATAACATTGTTATGTTCTTTTTTCTATATGGATTCAAGTACATCTATAAATGGTCGGGATTCATACTGCCCTCTGTTGTGCGACACATAATTATCATTTTTTTTTATTAATTGATGAATCATTATTAATCCATTTATCACGACAATAAATCAATGTCAATTTACAATTTCAATGGGACGATGAAAACTTCACAATGGGCATAATTAGACTTCCAATGGTATGATATGTAGAATTCTAATATACATTGTTGTTGTGTTGTCATGGTGAGTGACGCCTGAACGTAACAAGTTCGCTGACAGCGAATTCGTTTTCCTCAACTGCAGCTTTCACGAAATGGTGAGATTGTCGAAATTTTTATTTACGAATATGCAATAATGATGTTTGTAAATACCTCTGTACAATTGTGCAGTGTACATCGTTTCACAACGAAGTTCATAAAGAAAACTCACTGATAATTGTACGAAATTATGGTCATTTCAATAATACGGGTCACATATGAGTCTTCTTACTTCTAAGTATTATGTATTCCTAATATATAGAATAAATTTTTTCCACACGCTGTAATTTACGTCTTTAGTCGAATGGTATCACTTAGGGAATATTGTAATGACTATATATTCAGGGTTTTGCTTTTGCTGAATGCTACCCTATCTAGGCGATTCTTATAGAACTGATAATTGGCAGTCTTTCAATTACTACGCTATCATCTACATTATTCATGAATTCATATTAGATAATCAAGTTTTGGGCATTGGGTTTTTCGTCATTTCGATCCGGGGTCTGTAAATTGGTACCAGTGAAGTTTGAATAGCATTAGCAGCGTTTTGGCAAAGAGATTTAGTAATATTAAGTCAGTTCCAAAATTTTTTTTAATGCTTCATTTCAACGTTTCAATATAGCCGACAAGCAATAACAATAGGTGGTATATGGTATACATAAATTATAAAGTATTTCAATAAACTAGAATACTCAGCTGTTGTCGCGGTTGCGATCAACAAAGAAAAATCAGTCAGGAGTGCCGCGTTCCAAGCTGCACCTACAAATACCAGATCTCAATGAGTTTTTGCTTAAAAAGGATTATGCAGCAGCTATATCACTTTTAGAGGTAAATCTATATTTATATATCTTCATCTATTTTTCACGTAATCATTTGTATTATTTTACTTTATTGTTAGAAATCATTGCCGATGAAACATTGATTCAGTTCTGTTCACACGATAAGCCTGAATATTTCAGAAACATTTGAGAGTGATTATGAACGACTGTTAGATAAAAATCAGAACATTAAGTCACTTTTCTCTTCTATATGTTCTTTTTTTTTGATTAAGTACACATAGCTTCAACAAGTGAGAAGTTTTTTTACATTTCGTTATTTTTCGCTATTTTTTACTCCAAAAAATACATAGTTTGTTTTCAGTTTAAGCAGAAGAACGGTGAGAAAAACGAGTTTACAAACCTATGGCTTGGTCATTGCTACTTCAGAGCTGGTCATTACAAAAAAGCACTTGATGTGAGTTCAACTAAACTTAGTCGTGAAACATTTGAGCATATTAACATCAAAAAATATCCCAACTAATTTCAAAAAGTATTGTGAATAGTAGGAGCATTCTTGGAAGTGTTGACATCCACATGAATCCTATTATGTATATTCTTGATCTATCGTTATTGGAATCTTGATGTAATATTTTGTGTTATTTAAATGAAGGTTTAATTGTCCTTAGTTGTGCTGAGATGGCCGCAAAACTCGGAACCTCAAACGGGACTCGAACCCGCACGTACAGATAGAACGGATATAATATCTTTGCAAAATAAAATAAAATTACGATTTTTTCTAAAATTTCTGGTCATCCCGTAATTATCAGCTCAACTGTGTGCAATGCCGATATCGGCTCACCAGATCGTACCCGTTAATGGGCGAGTGCTAATAATGATACCCACTTACTATAAGTGAGTCTATAAGCATTGAGTGGTCGTAGAGCAAGGGTCTCGGTAGTGTAATGGATCAGCACGGCAGACCGGATATCTGTAAGTATGGGTTCAAGTCCCGCCTTAGGTTCCGAGTTTGCGGCCATCTCAGCGCAACTATGGACAATATAATAATAATAAGATAATAGATAATTGTTGGCGTTGATCAATCCCTTGTGGTGGGATGCGCCCCCGCATTCATGTTCAACGTGATATCGTGGAGGTGGTTGAATGCATGCCTGGTCTATACATTATTTGAGTTGACCACTCTTCACCAAGTCAGTGCCAGTTATCTTACCCAGACTCCTCTGGTACCAATTTACCGACCCCGGAGGGATGGCGGGCTTGGTAGGCCTGGGAGGCGGCCACGAACTGAATCGGCCGGCGTGTCACTGCGGCACCTCCACCACTAAGCCACTGCGCCCCCATGGACAATATAATATCATTGCAAAATAAAATAACATAACGAATAAAAAGGTTTGGTTTACTCACGGGCAGCTTGCCAGTCTATTGTAATAAGAGTACTGGAGTTTATTCGTTAGAGGCGACCACTAACTGCCTCCGACGTACTCCCTTTCGATCGCGGGCTTTTGGTTGAATCGACGAGCAGGATACAGTCCACAGGCATGTACGCATACATAAATGTGCATACAGAAGGTATGAGTCGACCAGCATAGCAGAATCAAGGAGTCCATTTCCTGAATCCACTCGCGTCTCAAGGCAAGTACACAGTCGCTTTTGGTCCGCGATTAACCCTCATCCGCAACCTGGGGCTGCGCCACGTAGCCTCGCAACTAACCGGCTTGAGATCACTCAGTGAATGAGATCCGCGGTTCAGTTGTATTCAGCATGGAAAATATTCTCTATAAAATTGGATACTTTCTGTCTAACAGGATTTAGTGAGATTAATAAGTATGGATTGAAGTGTTGAGAACTTAGACTTAAGTTGTTATTTGAAGGACAAACTTAGATGATTTCTAGCATTTTGTCGAGTGTGCTCTAATTTTGAGCATAATATTTAGAATGGACGGTTACTTTTATCAATTCTTTTCTGATTGTGGTACAAATAATTAGTTCTCAATTTTCACTACTTATTATTAAATATATAAAAATTCTTCATTGCTTTTGAAGATGATTTATTTTCTGAACCAGTTTACTAAAGGAATCCAATAAAGGCATTTGTTCGTTATTCGGAAGAAAATCTAACATTTTCTATCTATAGGAGTAATTTATGTTTTATCAAAATTATCGACAAAAGTGATTTCGAGACATGATTGAAATGTGAAGTTACCACTAATTTTCTTTGAAATTTCAAGTAGCTGAGCGGCAGAACTCTAAAACATTCTGAAATGAAAAAATATGTAAAAAAAAAGGCCGCAAAGAGAAACCAAAAGGTTGTGGTACGTTTTTGGCTTGTGTTGATACTTTGGCGCTGTCACGCGGGACATACTGTTCGTGTACACGTTTGATGTAAGAAGAGTAGTGAATCTTATAAAGTATCGAATGTTAACACAAGGTCATTAACGTAGAAATATCGTTTATGTTTGCGACAAATTGCGTTTCCTTTTTGAATCGATGAGGATGAAAATTAGTAGTTCCAGCTGGATGGAAAAATTGATGACGTGTTAAGTGCAAAGGTTAGTCTGGTAAATCGAAGTATTCTGATATTATACAACGGTGGAGATTTTTTGTTATTGTGTAACCGCAAGCGTCGTGTTGAATCACGTTTGTCTTCGTACAGACGAGCTTGTAAAAAGATATTTACATACACATCTTTTGTAATTGCTCTGTTCACAAACGTAGCCAAGCACCGAATGATTGCGGAAAGGGGTTGGTATAGAGCAGGATTCAATGACGGACAACATTTATAGTGCGCAAGCTCGTTGTAAAATATACTGAGTTTTGTTACAGCTTTTTTAGGAGTTAATAGTGCTTAGTGATTAATTTAATGGACTTTCGAAAACAGTGTCGACCTTATATTACGAAATTCTTTAGAAATATTTCACCTGATGTGCTCTGAAAGTTCTAAAAAATACAATAATCTTTTTCGCGTTTTTCGAGTGTTTTCCAGGTGTAAGAATGTCTATGAAGCTTGGTCTTGGTAGCGTTGAAGAGGTAATTTGCGCCATCTCCGATTAAGTGTCAAAGTCTTCTATCTCTTTTTCAGGAAGTTTCTCATACCTGTCCAGTATTGAAGAGTAACTCTTGAGTAATATTTTGAATTTTCATGGTGGATTATTCTACTATTGACACCTCTTATAAGACCTGTGTACTTTCCTTTAAGAAGCTTGTAGGCCCTTCGCCGATTGATGTTATATTTATCGCTTCAAGTCTGTACTCTTTACAGTTTTTCATGGGTTCCCAGTTTTTTATAATGAGTTAGCGATTGCTTCAAGGTTTCCCATTAATAAGACATGGTTCTTAACGTTTCACCAGATTTGAATTTTTCTCAAGTAACCAAATCGAGAATTGAGTTCAATGTAATGTTATATTTAGCTCAAAGACAGGACGTTATTTAGTCAACGTAACCAATCTGTAGCAGTGGATTTTTGCTTGTGTTGGTAGTTTGGGGCTGCCATTCAGACTTTCCCGAGTGTTTGTGGATAATTGACGCCTGGATAATTAAAACCAGTGTATGGAATAAAGCCCATTTCAACGTCTTCCATCGAACAGAATAAAAGAAAGGGTGGTTAGTTAGCGGTGTTTTGTTCGTAGTGTCAAATGAATTGTGCGACTCCAACTGACGTTGACGCGATTCGTTTGAGTAGTAGTAAACACCTTCTCGATAAGAGCAGAGCTGTCAGGCTGGACTTGTGGTTTGATACAGAATTTGAAATGTAAGATTGTAGTGGAAATAACAGTAGATTAATTTGCAGTTTTTATAGTTGTACAGTTGTCTCAAGCTTGGGTAATAAAATTTGTATTAATATGAGAATAATAATTAACAACAATATAATGACGATAATATCACAATACAAACCATTGATTGTTCAACTATAGAAGCATAATAATTATTTGTTACAGTGTGACAATGTAGAACCGATAGATTACGATATTAAGATGAACAGATGAACAACGTGAGCAGACAGTAATCGATGAGAAGTTTATGTTTAATAATTGCCTAGCTATTACTAATAAGAGGAGTTTCCATGCTTCGTTTT
>KN716307.1:97915-119847 GCA_000816705.1 Dictyocaulus viviparus | reverse complement strand
AAGTTGTCACTCTTAACTCAACATTAAAGCTCATTGTTTACTCAACACTCGAATAGTAGTGCTTTCACTTGGTGGGCTACTGATTTCAATTGGAACATAGTTTATGTAGCTTTGTCGGAATGATTAGTTTGAATAGTTGTTCGCTTTGAGTTGCCTGCCACGCGTGAATTTTTTGACAGAATATGATCTCAAGCATGGGTAATTAAACTTTCATTCAAAACACCATGATAGTTTTCCGAAGTATTTCAAAAGTAGTAACAAGATAGCTGTTCGCATAGGAGATCCCATTTAATCTAAACAGCAAAGAAACGTTTCTCCTGAAACAGCAAAATTCTAAAGTCTTAGGAGATTTACAACGATTGTTAAAGTCTACTTTAGTTATATCTTAATTGGAGCATTGAAATACATTAGACATAAAAATGTATTTTTTTCGGCATATCATCACAATGACGACGTATTTTTGTTCAACATCGCTCAGACTGAGATGCAATGCGGACTGTGGAAAGAAGCTGAAGGCCACTTTCTGGCGATTGCCGGAGCCATTAGAGACAAGCCAACTTACAAGTACATGCTGGCGAAAGCATGTGCTGTAATTTTTTTCAGTACTTAAGCTTTTATCTAGAAATTTCTATAGCTATTGCGTGATAAGATTCAAACGTTTTTGTTGCAGCAATTTTAGGAAGCTATATATATATATATATACTTAATTATGTTCTCTTCTAAGTGTATGTGCTCTTCCATAAATCATAGCTGGTGTTAGTTGTTTAATTTAGTTGTGAGGATGTTGCAGGATTGATTTCTCTTTATCAGAAGTTTTCATGAATTGAAATAATGGTAAGTCATCAGATTTGAAGGATATAAGATAACAGATATAAGTGCTGATATGTGCAACGTTGGTTTGGTGATGTAATTAATTTTAGTGACCTAGTGGCTTCAATCGTTACATAGCTTAGGGACTTTTGTCACAATAAATAGTATGAATACCTTCCTACTTGCACGCAATGAGTGAATACGCCATAAGGGACGTTTTGGGATCCTTCAACGTATGATCTTAAATTGACTGTTTAATCCGTTCTTTTAATGATGATGATGAAAATGATCTCGAAACAATGTGCGTCTCTCTTCGGCGAAGCAAGAGTCAGCTTTATCAGGTGTCATCAAGTTGAGAAACGTCCAGAAGACCTCAAACATGGGTAATTCGACCTTTATTTTAACATTACAACAATAATACAACGACGATTAATTACGCGTATGGAATACGGCATAAGGTGCTTGCGCACACAAGGATTACACAAGGAAATTGGTAGCTATTGTGCTATGTCTGAGAGACAGAAAAAAACCTTAGTATGTAGTAATAAGGCAGAGGATTAAGAAATCATATCACCTGCTTACTTATCTAGTGAACTTGGTGGTGGTATTCTAAATAGAAGATGACACTGGTGTGACTGATTCCGTAACCGAAATCGTGAATAGCTGTGAATACGACCTATTGGCGTTTGTCTCGAACGATCTGACGTGTGCACCCACCTTGTTGGGTCTCTTTTCATCTGCCACTCATGTATTGAAAGAATTTCACTGCAAATATTTTCGTCGAAGGGCTTCTTTTCAAGCGATAGTACATTTATTTTTTTTTACTTTATCTCTGCTTAAACGAATCTCGGTACGAAAAAAACAGTATTCTTCATTCATAGTTCCCATCGTTGTGTTGAAGTCTCCAATAACGAATTTGTAAAAGGATTCGATTAAAATAATCTTTCCCAACTGTGAAATACTTTTGATTTGTGCTTATCTCCTGCAGCACTAGTTGGTGGGTAACAATACTGATTTCACTATGACACCGTGGTTAGAGGCAGAAATTGGACAAGATGGACAGTGTAGATGTACGACAAAGCCAACGACGATTTGTACAAGTTCTTTTTCTCTACGAGTAACAACTGTCGCTTCGTTTATTTGTTTAGTGAGAATTTATCTCGTCCTGGTATCCTGTAAAGCTGTTACGTTAAGTTCAATGCACTTTGTAGTTCCGTGATTCGGGTCTGCATATCATTATGGTACACAACATCACCCTGCTTAAAATCATGCTCATCCTCGTGTTGGATAAAGTCTTTTCAAATGTGCTATCACGGACGGCTCATAGATTGTGTAACGACGAGCAGAATTTCTCGATTAGCGAGAAAATTCAGTGTTGATCAAGTTGTGCATGATTGCCAAATTTGATTGTTGTAAAGTGCTTGGATTACAGACATTATGAATCACAAACCTCAACTTGCGTGGGAGATGTACACAAGATCAAACGATCCGAAAGAATCATTCAACATATTGAGAATCATTGCAATGGACTGCTACACGGTTTTAAGATGGAGCAAATAATTCGCTAAAATTATTTCATTATTTATAATTTAGGTCAGAGAGTTCTACTACGCGGCTAAAGCTTTCGATGGTCTTGAGAAAATTGATCCGTCACCTGAAAATTGGCAAGGAAAGCGTGGTGCGATCAGTGGGCTATTTAAAGCATTCGTGCAAGGAGAAGCATCAAAGTACGTTATAGAAAAACTATTTCATCACCTCCGTCGTACTTGGAGGTAAAAATTATATTAATTTCTTTTTTCACACAATCGGTGGCCTGTCTGGGAAGAATTGTCTAATCATCACCTTTCCAATTCACGCACTATGTTCCTAGAAAACTAACAGGAAAAAAACCGTGCTTTCCAAAAATTTCTTAGTTAACCAACATACTGGTTATTTTTATTTCATTAAAATTGGCTTTACATGTGCTTTGAAATATGTGATTTAGTTCTATGTAGTAATACTGTTGGTAACACAATCACTACACCTCTAATGCTGTACTACGAGCGGAACTTCCCTCATTTATTGAATGTCGGTGCAATCGATCGTTTTTGTAGTTATTCTTAACTACATCTTCAAGATCATTCAAATGAGATTGTTCTTCATTTATAGTACACATCAATAATATTTAATTGTAATTTTTTTCAACATTAATAATAAAATTTGTAGTGTTTTTTCAGCGAACAAATGTCGGAAATTCTTCAGCTTTTGGATCGTGGGAATCACCCTCAGGCAGACTTCGTTTCATCAACTATACGAAAATGGGCTAACAGTCATAATATTTATTTAGAATGACTATTCTGAAATGGTTATGGCAGTGGTCGTCTTTAAGAGTTTCAAAATAAAGGATTTCAAACTTTTTGTACATCAAGTATCTTTCTATTCAAATGAAAATAGTAATAAATATTTCCAATATGGCTATGATTTTGTCATTCTTTTTGCAATTATTTTTTCAAATTGTTTTTTTTTTCTAGGTTTGTCACATGTTAACGTTTAAAACGTTGAAGACATTTTTTAAAGCTGAGAGGTGCGTGTAGAATGTGCGTGAACTGACTGTTGTAGCAGTAGTAAGCATAGTTGCCGATGGGGTTGCACCCTTCTTCAGCCGTTGTATAATGATTAAGTGAATTGGTAGTAATCAACTCCTTTCTGCTAGTAGTGATAATGGATATCTTTGTATACGTTTATTATATAGATATAATATTGGGTGATGTGGTATTAATTTCTTATAAGATTGGTTGGGGTCGATGGAAGGAGGTGTCTCAGGCTCCGTATGACATCGGTTGATCGGAGCGCCGCACGCATGAGCAAGGTGCTCATCACTCTGATCCATAGATCGGCATGTGTTAATGGGTGGAATGAGAAATATGTTAGTTGAAGAGTATAGGATCAATGGGTTGATACATGTGATACATATGCGGTGATTCTAAAGTAAGATTTCAATTCCTATATCTGTGCATGTTTGTTGCAGTCTGCGTCATTTGTGGTGTTCACCATCATGTCATGGAGGTGATTGAAAACGAGTCTGGTCTATGCAGTGACTTGAAGTGAGCATTTTTCATTAAAGCAGTGCTGGTTGTCTTCCCCAGATCTCTTTGAAACTAATTTACCGACCCCGAAAGGATGGCAAGCTTGTTAGGCCTGGGATTAGCTGCGAACTGATGCGGGCCTGCGTTTCACTGTAGCACCTCTATCACTGCGCCACTTGTTCTCGCGTCATTATTATTAATGCAGATTGGACATGAGCGAATTTGATAGAAACACATCGCTTAAGAATGTATTCAATCTTCTCGCTTTATTATAATGGTAGTATTGTAAAAGTGAGATAAATACTATGTAATTAATAAGAAAATTGGATTCTTGAACCTTATTCATCAATAGTTTCCGATTTAAAAAAGTTTTGATATGGATTCAAATTTATATTTCACTTAATGAGGCTTCGTCTAGTTATACTCCTAGCAAAACTGTCGATTAATATCAAGCGATATTCAGTCAGCTGATGGCGAGCGGATTTCACGATCGACGAGGATCATCTCTGCAGCGCGTTGCCTGTATCTCTCCGTCTTTGATGTATTTCAAGAACGGGAATAAGGGCGAGATTTTAGAAAGGAAAAGTTTACGAATATTTCAATATGTAGTTCGTCAATATAATTATAATTACAATTACATACTAGTGCACTTGAGAAGTGCATGTCTAGTGAACATCGAATCTCTTCAGTTGTTGATGTGAAATCGATCGATATCGATTCTACGCCAAAATGCATCAAAGCTATCTTGTTAATTATATGAAATACTGGTTATAATTTGATATTTAATACACATTATCTAACTAAGAAGACGGAATTTCTTACGATATGTATCAAGGTTGAGGGCATATAGTTGCCTTCCATTTCTAATATATCCGATCTTTTACTGAAGCGTGTTTGTACACTACCTTTTTTTGTACTTACCTATAATACTGCCTATCACCAACATTGACAAACACGTACACAGATGAACTATGAAACGCCTTTTATCATAGCTATCGTTGTAGAGTGAGAAGAACTCGTTAAATGAATGGCAATTGGAAAGATCTTATTGTTTTACATATACAGATAAGCTTCTTGTAAACTGTCGAATAAAAATACCAGGAACGATCGCCAACGGAAGGTTGGACCTAATGAAAGATATACTAATTTGAATTACAAATTTATAACATCTATTTTTATTACCTTTGTTTCACTAGTTTTTCATGATAAGGTGGAGTGGTGTTTGTTCTTTAAACGCTAGTCTTGTTACTTGTAGACTAAAGCATCTATAATATGTCGCAAGATGATAATTGGTTATTCCAACAAGCGACTTAATAGTGCCTCAGTCCCTTACTCACTTTTGAGAAACGAGGAATCAATTTGCAAAAACGAACAAAAAAATCATTACTGCTCGCTAGACACTATTCAGAATTATGACTATTGCTGCTTGTTCTAGTCTACTGCATGCTTTACGTAGCTTTATTCTTGTCAAACTCCATTTGCTGTTGTATCTGATACTTGACAATGTATTAAAAGTATATAAAAAACAACATTCTGGGAGACGAAGACTGACTGGGTGTTCAGTCAACTATTTCTGTTCGTTTTCTTAAATTGCCATGTTCTTTATGTTTCTTGACGCAAGGTTAGAATGGTGGAACAAAGTACGGAAAATTAAATTTTCGGAGTTGAACTTTGATATGAATGTCAGGGTGAACATATTTTTTCCATCGACTCAAAAACACGGGTTCAGTAAAGACTGATAGACAACGATATGGAAAGTGCTAACAAGTTACTATGTTAGAATTCTCACATAATGCTCTCTTCCTTTGTGGAACATGAAGTTCTTTCAATAAATATTAGACACCTTATCTGTGTAGTGTAGATTTTCTTATTCTGTTCTGCGGCAACTCGTTTTCGTCATTATCGTCGCATTGCATTGTCGCATTTACATATTCATATCTCTCATTATCGATGTGCAATTGATGATAGAGTCGATACCGACCCAAATTCAAAAGAAAATGTCGAATGCAAACGTATATAAACAGTCGAAAGCCACTGGCCGCTGTTCGAATTCGCCATGGACGTTAAGGAGGACAACCACGGGTACGTTTCCGGCTAAGTGCACTACTTTCATTCATGGTATCAATGTGAAATTTTTGAAAGTTTATCCTTAAAAGGGTTATAAATATGCACAATTATAATGCACTTTTATCTTTCAAAGAAAAAGCACGGATAGTCATGACGAATTGTGTTTGAAGAGTTCGCATCAGGGAACTAAAAATACAATACTGAAACGATATTCTCTTCTCGATTCAGTATGCGTTCAATCGCAATCGTTGCCGTAGCTGTGTCGACAGCAGCAGTGATAGCTTCAGCAATTACAACTCCAATGCTTTACAGTTATATACAAACACTTCAAAGCCACGTCAATGCCGAAACTGATTTCTGCCGTGTGAGTGCATGAATTTGGTCATATTTTCAAATTATGAGTCATTTGTAGATGTGCTGAAAATGTCACAGGATAGGTTTCTCTACAGCTTCATTTTCGAATAGATACCCTCAAAGTTCAGAGTTGCTTCATAGAAATCTTGATATAATCATTGTTTTTAAATTGGTATTCAAAATTTATTGCAGATGCGCTCTCAAGATATGCTTGTAAGCATATACCAACATACATCAAAAAGCCGTGCAAAAAGAGGATGGCTTTTCGGGCAATGGGTACCTGATGGCGGTACTGGTGGTGGAGCAGATTTCGGTGCACCTGCCACTGAGGCGCGTAATAAGCACTTTCCATGTCCATGAAACAACTATTCTGTTCTTCCAAAAAATGATTCGTTCAATGCCAAAATGTTTAGCCTGGTTATGCTCCAGCTCCTCAACCAAGCAATGGGTACGGACCTGTATACGAAAAACCTCAATGCTGCACATGTCAACAAGGTGACTACGTTTCCAATTGTTTTGAAATTGAGATGCTTCTATACGTTTTTTAAAGGTCCCGTTGGCCCAGCTGGAGCTCCCGGTGACGATGGAAAAGATGGGCTCGATGGAGAACAAGGAATTGAAGGAAAAAGTGGACGTGATGGCGGAATTGAACCATCCGATGGTCTTCAGTCTGAGCCTTGTATTGTATGCCCTCCTGGTCCTCCTGGACCGCCGGGAAGTGCTGGTGCAAAAGGGCCTCAAGGACCACGTGGTTCTCCGGGACTTTCAGGTGTTGATGGACGTCGTGGAGAGCCTGGAATGGTCGGACCTTCTGGACCTGGAGGAGAGCCAGGAACTCAGGGACCAAAAGGAAAGAAGGGTGAAGACGGTCGTATTGTAAATATAAACGGACCGCCTGGACCTCCCGGACCTCCTGGTCCACAAGGTCGCAAAGGAGAGCGAGGACCGAAAGGACGAGTTGGATCAGTTATTCCCGGACCACAGGGTCCACCAGGAGATCAAGGAAAGAAAGGACGTCCAGGACGCAAGGGAGAACCTGGTGGTCAGGGCCCACTTGGCTCAAAAGGTCCTGATGGAGACTGCTTTCACTGTCCCACTCCTCGTACTCCTCCTGGTTACTAAAACAAAGCTGCGAGAGATTAACTATTCCGAGAAAATCTAATTGTTATTCTGCTTCAATCATTATCATTATAGTAATCTATCTATGCATTCGTAATTTGTTTGAACTTTCTTTTCAAACGCCATGCGTTTATTCAAATTTAAGCAATAAATCCGTTTTTTTTTATTATTCATAGGACTTCGTTATGATGGAATATTACCGAAAAGTCGCTGTGATTTAGTCCTGTAGTAAAGATGTGAAATTCGATAATTTTAAGCTAAGTTCAGTTTGATTGCAGGACAGCTATTTTTAGTGCTTCTCTATAGGATCTAGCAGTGGGAGCGCAGCAGTGATATGTAGGCCCGAATCAGATCCAGTGCTTACACTGGGTGTCTGAGTCATTTTGTAATTGTCGATAAGTAAAAATCTTAGGAATCTAGTGCACATTGTTGAACACTTAGAAGTCACGGAGGAGTTCCAACACCTAAGATAACCATCTTATAGATTAGGTCTTTCGTACCAAAAGACATTGCAGGGTTCAGTTATAATGAGGAATAGTACAAAAATTAGTACGTCTCAGATAATCATGTGACATTTGTTGACGGTAAAGGTCATTCAAGGCTTTTTCAAATGTAAGGTAAAAGCACATTGCAGTAATATTACTAAACAGAATTAATATCTAATGTCATCACCTTGAAAGATCGACGTATGAGTAGCAAAATAACTTGTGTACTTCCTAATTGCAGTCTGACCTTGACAAAACTGTACTTAATAACTTTAAATGTAAAAGAATACGCAGAGCTTAAGCTAGTAATGAGCGACACAGTGCTTTCAATATCAAATCGAAATATAGAGGAAAAAAATGTTTGACAAGAAAAATCGAATGGGTTAAACCTTAAGAATAAACTTAAAGGGCTCTTTAACTGAATGCATTGGAGCGCATATTAATATAAAAAAAACGTTGTTTATCGTTGAATGTGAATAACGCGTCGAATGCTGTAGTAGGAAATGAATGATTCAACGTACAAGATAACATTTCAAATATAAAGGTTGAAGAATACCGTCTTCACTTTACATTCTCAGCTGAGCATCTCAATCGTTAAGCCATTTGCTCCCTTTCTCACATCTTTAAAAAATGCAATTATACTATTTTATCATTGTTATACGTTTTAATGTTGAGCATTTTTTACCTTCCAAATCGCAGCTTTCTTGAAACCAAAATTTAACAAATTGGTGGCACATTTTTTCAATGTCATTTTCCTTCATACTTTTCGATTACCGAGAAAAAACCTACAACTAATCAACATTTTTCCGTCAATAGGATCGCAGTAATGCTGTTTGTGGACCAATATTCAAGTTTTTCACTTTTGGTGATACGCCGACGGAGATCAGCGCTACAACTTTTACTTTCCGGGATATCGAGTAGAGGCGGTACATGATGTGTGATACCAGTTATTCTTGATCTCACTTGTCATAGCCTTCTACTGCGTATAAAAACCGTCGTATATACGAGAGTAAATCGTCATTGGTCTGTACGATGGACCATAAAGAGACAGAGGAGCAGCGTCAGATGCGACGCGTCGCCTTCTTCGCCGTCGTCATCTCAACAGCTGCCGTTATTGCCAGTGTTGTCACACTGCCAATGCTTTACAGCTATGTACAATCGTTTCAAAGTCATCTCATCGTTGAGACAGAGTATTGCAAGGTGATCATTTCAAGACTTTCTTCGTTTTATTATTGAAACACTCCTTTTTTTTCACTATAAAACAAAGCAAAATTTTAATATATTTCCATCAAGAACTAAATGATGATTCTTAGAACACATTCGGAAATACAAGTGTAATACAATACTCGAATTTTCACAGTGCTACTTAGCATAACTTTTAAGGGCAATCCAATGTATGAAGAAGTGGAAAGACTTAGTAACAAATATCAATTGAGAAAACTACGTAATCAAGTGCTTATTTTAGTTTTTGATTAAAAATTATTGATGAACACTTTATGATAAGATAGTTATAACAAAATTGAGTAGATATGTGTGGAGGTGTTTAAATATGTTTAAAAATGGTCTCTTTAAACTTACTTCTTTCAGACACGCGCCCGAGATATGTGGGTGGAGATGCAAGTGCTGCACAAATCTGGTGTCCCTCGTTCAAAGAGAGAAGCATCCGGCACTTGGTTATTTGGACAATTTGTTCCCGATGGTGGAGTAGGTGGTGGCTATGTGCCCGGTCCTAATGAGGGCGGCCCTAGCGGTGGTGGCTCTAATGGAGGTAGTTTCAATGAAGGTTCTAATGGAGGCGGCTTCAATGGAGGTGGCTTCAACGGAGGTAGCCTAGGCTTAGATCGAATCAGTATTGCTTCGACAAATTTAGATTTGGGGCCTACGTGCTGTCCTTGTCAACAAGGTATAGTTAGAACATTACTTGAAAAAAATTAAAACTACTTAATGAAATCTTTCAGGACCGGCTGGACCTCCTGGACCACCTGGTGACGAGGGAGTCCCAGGAAATGATGGTCATTCCGGAGCGCCCGGTACTCCTGGGAAAGAAGGCTCTGTACTTTCGTCAGCACTACCACCATCTGAGCCATGTTTAATATGCCCACCTGGGCCACAAGGAGCAGTTGGGATGCAAGGACCTCCAGGACCTGTTGGACCCAAAGGAAAATCCATGGAACGTGCACCCGATGGAAAGCCAGGCGAGCCAGGACTTATCGGACCACCAGGGCCACCTGGAATAGTCGGAGAGCAAGGACCGCCGGGAGCTCCGGGACAACCGGGACGTGTTATTCAGGTTAATGGGCCAGCGGGACCAGCAGGACCGCAGGGACCAAAGGGACCACCAGGGCCAAGAGGGTTGCCAGGAATAAATGGCACTAATGATATTGGAGATCAAGGACCTCCTGGTGATATGGGACATCCCGGCCCAATGGGTGATGTCGGACTACAAGGCCCTCCTGGACCGCTAGGACCAACTGGTAAGTTACCATATATACTTCATAAACTAGCATTATATATCGTTTTTCAATGTACTTTCCGTATTTAATAAATGTCAATTTCAGGAGAAGAAGGCTCATGTGATCACTGTCCGGAACCTCGTACACCACCTGGTTACTAAAACTGGCGCTGGATGTTGTGGTCGCCAATAGTTTATTAATTCACGACAAGCGCCCATATCACATCAGCTAGCCTTCTGCTGCTACATCAATATAGATATAATGATTACAATCACCACTGAACTAATAATAAATCACGTTGCTCATTTTACAAAATGACCACACTCGAATCGTTTCGGATTCGGATCGGAAAATTCATGTGGTTTTTATCGATTAAAAGCAGTGTTGTCAAGTTGAGATGTTGATATCACATTTTGAGAAAATAGCACACATTAAAACAATATTTGGTTAACATTGGTACGTTTCATTAAGCCTTTCTTGTAACGTGAAATGGAGGCAACAATAGTATGAAATATGTGCAGCTTTCTGCTTAAACGTTCTTAAAAATTTTAAACTTGTTAGACTACATCGATTGTTATGTGGTACATTCAATGCTGGAACAAGGGGAATATAGGAGCAATAATTGAAATCAATCGTTATATTAAACGATATAGATGTTGATATCTTTATGATCTCATGCTTCTAAACGTGGTGACACATTAACCTTATCTAGACATCGATTACCAACAAAAATGATCAAAAGCTTTATGGTCAATGCTCAAATCAGATGATTATTAGTGTAATATTAATGATGGGTTAATAATTATTTGATAATGTTCCTCACATTCAATCTGGCATCGGGATTCTTGCGTACTATGAATTTAGAACTTTTCTCATAACCTAACGTTCAAAAAAGTCAGGTTTTTGAACTACAATGACTTCAGTTGCTTATGTTTTTCGATCTTGCGGCTATGACACACTTTGCCAGAACTTGTTTTCATCTGTTTTTCACGACTGCGGTATCGATAAAACGGAACTTTGAATTATTGCTTGTTCCTGTATTGTCAAGCTCTTTAACACTTACGATTTCCTCCCCTTTTTTTTCACTTTGGTTGGTTGGTAGCATCGTTCATGAATGCCTGTACAAAAATTTGGCATAGAAGAAAGGATAAGTTGAAAATAAAAGTGATCAAAATATTTATACCAACTATTTCGGCGATATTATTCTCCTATTCGCTCTAGATATCAAAGTTTCGCAAACAAACAGCTGTGTGTATGGAATCGCATGATGTTTGTTGCAGGTGTTGCGGTGAGGTGATTACGCAGTCTGTCGCTGGCTTGATATCTGCTCTGATTAAATTATGCTGTGCATGCAGTGAATTTGAGTGAAGTGGGGCAGAATTTCTTTAGAAACAAATTATTGTTTAGTTGAGAAACAATCGCAATATATCAAACAATATATAATGTACAGTGCAGTCATAAAATCGACTACTTTTGGTGGTGGTCAAATCCAAAAAACACCAATGCAGTTGGAGCAAACCAAGAAAATATAGGAAACTGTTAGTAGATCGGTGAACAAATAGAATTATATGGCCGGGTTTGTCAAGGTTTTGCCTTCGACATTACTTCCATGGTAACCATGTGGCATTTTATGTGTGTGATAAGCGATATAATGTTCATCTACAAGCCAAACCAAGAATTAGTTCCAATCCCATAACTGTGATAACACATAACTTTCCATGTAGCTATTGCTCTTAGACGCAATTCCATAAAATGCAACTTAACTAGATGAAGCAGATTTACTTGACCAAGTTAATATGAATTTATTAAATATATAGGGAAAGTCCTCAATGAACAAAAAGTTTTCTCTTTTAAATGGAGACCACGTATATAATAACATATGGTGAATCTAATTCCTTGACTACTGCTTACTATGTTTACATATACATGGCGCTCAGTGGCTCAGTGGTGGAGGTGCCGCAGTAAAACGCAGGGCCCGATTTAGTTCGCAACTATCCCCAGGCCTACCAAACCGACCATACATCCGGAGTCGGTAGATTGGTACCAGAGTAATCTGGGTAAGATAACTGGCACTGATTTGGTGAAGAGTGGTCAACTCAAGTCACTGTATAGACCAGGCACGCATTCAACCACCTCCGCGAGGCATGTTCGACAAGAAGTTTTATTTACTAAAGCGTCGTCATTTACATCGTTGATACAAAGGGCTAATATCAAAGGAGAAATAGGACAAATGTAGAAGAATGCTTACAATAGAAGCTCTTCCCTCCATGTTTCATCTTTAAGATTTTGTTATGTATGCCTATCATATGAGAACCCCATATTGTCACCTGATTGTTTATAATAATCTTACTGTATTAATCTTAATACGTTATCATGAATTTTGAGTGTAGCATCTTTTTTGAATGAAGGTTCAAATACCCACTTTTACGGTGTCAAGCTTTAATCTCTGGTGAGGATAAGTTTCACAAACAATTTAAATAATGACTCCGTAGCACAAAGATACACTGGACTAGAATCATAAGCGAGATTTATTTTTGAAGCTACTCTCTTAACGACTAAACATCATAGTTTTAGTGAGCTGTTTTCGAAAATCCAATCAGCATTTAATGCATACATTACATGAAATATTTACATGAAATAGATATTTATGAAATAGACTTTACAAATAACAATCATCTACTGCTTGGCATCGATATAAAATGTAGTATGCTTCCCACTGTTATTAAATAGATTCCAATTGATGAAATTGAGATGGTTATTCAACTGTAACAGTTCTGAAACACTTTTTTCATGGACTCGAATGGAAATAGACCATGTCATAGAGAATGAAATGTTTTGCCTAACGGATGCCGTAGTTGTCCCAAAGTTCTACACAATATCCGACCCTCGCCTCATTTGCGCCAAATTTTTCCTCACACGCGAAATAGAGGAAGATGCAATTTTCAAAGAACAAAATTCCAGAATGAAAACAAATTGGGATTTGTACAACTCTTTGCTAGTTTTTGGGGAAGATACTATCATCAACGACATCCACGAAGAATATGGCCGGCTAATTAAGCAGCGCAATAAACGTTGAGAAATCATCACCTACCAATAGACGTTTTTCTTACAAGAGCTCTTGAGTTGATACGCCAACATGGAACAGCTAAAGCCGCAAGCAATCATGAAGTAATATCCGAACTTGTGGAATGCTGCAGAGAAGCGATAAAAGAAGATCTTTTAGAGAAAAGAGCCAAAGTGATGATTGAAGAAGCTATGGTTGGCAAAAGCATTCGTTATGCCACAAATAACAAGACCAAGATGACTGCTCTCCGACGCCAGGATCCAACACTTACCTCTTCCACAAAGGCGATAGCGAACGTCGTCTACGTTTACTATTAGAAACTCTTCGATAGCCTCATTCGTCCATGTAATGAGAGGAAAGACGATTATATTACTCACAACTGATATGATATGTCGAAATCCGACATGATATGTAGCAATTCTTGCTACTTCCCATACATTCACCAATAATAAACCACCCCTCAATATAATGATAATCATACATATCACTCATAATATTCTGATAGGATAAAGGTATAAAAGGGCCTTTAGCCCTTCAACCGAACTACTCTACGTCAAACTTCTCTTCTTCTGATTACTCCACTACGGTTTCTTCTGCTTCTCCTACTTATTGTTGGAGTTATTGTGCAACACTCTATTATTAGATCTCATCACACTTCTGCTCTTCCACCGACTATACCTTCTTTCACTCTCTCTCAGGAAAGGAAAAATCTCCTACATACGTTTTCTATTCGTATCGCCATCGACATGATATTTTCTATTCTTTTTGTATTTTGAAATAAAGGTTTATTATCAAGTTTGAGGTAAATCACCCAACTTTGGGATGAACCACACAGCTACCAAACCCGAGCCAGCATACCCATGGATAAGAAATCGTGCAACTCCTGTGTCAGACAGCACTAGACCAGAACATCTAAAAAATCTACCACCAGTTCCCATTAAAACACTGGCTCGACACTTCACACGCTACCTGTCCAAATGCAAAGTTCCATTTCAATGGAAAACTAGCAGGACCGTGTTCGTGCACAAAAAGGGAGACGTTCACGACATTGGTGATTAACGTCCAATCTGCCTGTTGTCAGACATCTGTGAACTATTTACACGAGTCATCCTCAACAGAATCAGCAGAATACTAAATGAAGAACAACCACGTAAGTAATAAGAGGTTAGAGTTTAGCACGACGGATTATATTCACACAATTACAAGAGTATAAGAAACCACTCTGTCTCACCTTTATCGATCTGAAGAAAGCTTCCGATTCTGTTGAGATAGAAGCGGTTAAGGCAAATGACAAATCAAGCGCTTCCAACTCCGTATATCAAGATTCTTCGTGAGCTATATAAAAACTTCACTACCAAAATTACACCGTTCTATAAAGACATCATCATTAACGTAAAAAGAGGGGTTCGACAAGGTGATACTATTTCGCCAAAGCTGTTTACAGCCACTCTTGAGAATACCAAGCAAAAATTGGAATGGGACGATATGGGAGTGGAAATCGACGATCGGCAATATCACCATCTTCGCTTCGCCGATGACATCGTATTTATTACACCAAATATCGAGCAAGCAAAAAAAAATGTTAGCCGACTTCGACAGTGCTTGTGGAGAAATGGGCCTCAAGTTAAAACTCAGAAAAACGATGCTCATGAAGAACGGATACGAGATGCCCCATTTACGATCAACGGAAAGAATATCTCCGAATGCTCAAGCTATGTGTACCTGGGTCGCGAGATCAATATGATGAGCGATTTAACACCAGAGCTTAGCAGAAGAAAACGAGCGGCTCGGGCAACATATAAGAGCATCGAGGATGTAGTGAAGAGAACAAAGAAGACAAAACTTCGAGCCCACCTCTCTAATACAACGATTCTACCTGCCTTAACGTATGCTTCAGGAAATTGGACATTACGAAAGCATGATGGACGCTCATGGAGCGCAATACAGCGCTCTATCAAAAGGATAATGCATAGGGTTTCCCGCATCACACAAGTGAAAGAGGGAATACGAAGTTCCAATCTACGTCAACGACCGAAAATCAGAGACGCAGCCGTGCACGCAAAGCTTTCGAAGATTAGGTGGGCCGGAGACGTGGTAAGCATGGATGATGACCGGTGGACACGAGCTGTGATTGCATCCCACTAGACATCAAACGCACTTCAGGAATACCACTAGCCCTATGGTTTAACCTATTCACTAAGGCCCTAGAAAGGGATTATGATGCTCAACGAATGCCTAGTGCGAAAAGAACTCATTGCACTACGGTTGCGCGTGATAGGGACAAATGGAAGTTTCACTGGTGTCTGCTGGACTCTAATCAACGGGAATCCAGGTAATCCAGTTAATACAGGCAACAATTCTGAGCCATTTGTTTCTAAGTCGGTGAGCTTTGCCATAGTAATTTACAATTTATGTTAATCTAGTAATAATTACAGCAAAATCAACTCAACTTCTTTCCAAGGTCAATAAAGAAACACTTTACAAAGTGCTCATTAGTTTGAAAACAGAGTGCTTTTCTTTGGATTACCATCTGTCCTGAGCTGTATCTTTACGATTTTCTGCAACACCTTGCCTCTTGGCCTACCAACTATATGATGTCATAAATGGTACCAGGGAAATCTGGGTAAGATAACTAGCCTTAACTTAGTGAAAAGTGGTCAACTCAAGTCACTATATAGACCAGCTCCCACTAAACCACCTCCACTATATTACGTTGCAAAGGCGCATCCCGCCGAAAAAGTTAGGTCAACGCCAAAGTGTACCGTATCTAAATCGTATTCTCACGTTGAGTCAATCATAAATCAAAAGGCAGAGGCGGACCTCGAACTGGCATCACAAAGCAATGATCATTGATGCCATAACAGGAAGCATGGTAGAGCATTTGATAGCACAACAGAGCAGAAATATAGAAGATTATTCATCATAAAAGCAGCATAACGGTGGTAATTCAGTAAATAATGTTACAATGATTGTTCTCTACGTAATGTGCATTTCAAACACTTTATTATGATTATCAGCAACATCTATGCATTGTTATGTTAAGTAGAACTGAAATAGACATATACTCACGATGCTTAGATGAAAGTCTACATAACATGTAGCAGCATTTTTTTCACGTTTACAATTTAGATAGCCCGATGAGTAAATCAAATTGGCCCCAGCAGTATTGGATGTTGCAGTCATCGAGCGTGATGAACCTACAGTTGGGTAATTAAACCTTTGTTCAAATATGACGATGTTAATTTAGTAACTAGATGAGACCACGACGTTATAATGATCAACAGCTTTCGTTAAGCATTAAGATAAACATGAAACAAGAAAAGCACGAATATAACAGAGGGTGGAAGAGACTCGCCCTGCCAATTACACATTGTAAGAATAAATACTGGAAAGAAAAGTAAACATGTCGAAAACATGTACTTTGCAAGTTAGAGGTAAGAGTCTGATCAGAAAACGATCAAACCCGTGTGGAACCGATTTCATATAAACAACGACTTGACATTGTTTGTCATGAATAATAATAATCGAGCTTACACCAAACAAATTCGTTAGGGCGCACATCAAGAAGGAGAAAATGCAGAAAACTGAATCAAACCCAGACTAATGTTATTATAGTAACTGCATGAATATCTCATAAAATGATGGTCATTGTATAGATGTTGAAAAGATAGATAACATTATAACATTGTCTAATGTAAAAGAATAGTAACAGTACAACGACTCAAAAATTTTTAGTATTTATGAAGAACACCAGATGAGGAGTATTTACAATATGATCGTCAACGGATTGTCGTGCACACCACACAGTTGGCTGGCGATTGTTTCACGGTGGACGGCAAAACACTTCTCTCTCACTCTCTGCCTTGTCGGTTTCGTTCGAAATCGATAACGGTGTTGACTAGTTGGTTGGACTGAAGCCACTCCCAGTTTGCATTCTCGCAACAATTGTGGCACATCATGAGCAGCCAGATTGGCACAGGTAAATACCAGTAACAGTTTCTTGGTTCTCTGCATAATTCTTGATTCTTATGTGCATTTATTCATAAGTATTTTTATACTAATTTGATCACCTTTACTATACGCGACTGATATACTAACATTCAACATATTTGCCATTAAGCTAACAATTGACTGACTCACGCAAAAGATCCTTGTGGTGCTTTAAAATACCAATAATTTTAGCGATTTGTATAAGTCCTAGCTTTTTTTTCATTCTTACAAATACCAAAGAGAGCTCGACCACCTGGATTCCCGCTCATCATTGACAGAGTAGAGCGGGGGCCAATTTTCGCATTAAATTCACCAACAATGACGTTCTTGAAGGATTGATAGAATAACTGATTGACTTGGATTTAAACTTGATCTTTGAACTTTGCTTATTCGGAAGGGCGTAGCTGCTCCTATCGCATTGACTGCGTGCTAATTTGTTTCTCGTGTGGTTGTTTACTTCTGTTGCTGTCAACAGAAAAAATTGTTTTCTGCAGGAAATTCAAATTTTATAATATCTTTTTAGAAAAAATGCAAAGCGATTCGTTAAAGATGGTTTGTGACATAATTCATTCAGTTTGCCAACAGTGTTTTTCTAGTGACACTGTGCAGATGTAAATCAAAACGCTTATTCACTATTATACTAATTAATAAAATTTTACAACCAAATGATTAATTGTGAGATACTCGGAGATGTTAATATAGAAGTGGATTTTTTACCTCAAAAAGCGTTTATTTTTCTATAATACATGTTCTCTATCATTTATCACAATAAAAATCAATATTTATAATATTGTGTCCTCAAATTTGTGAAAGAATGGTAGTCTCTAGGAACTTTTCTTTTTCAAGAACGAGGTCGATTCGTTTACTGTCGGAACTTGATTTGATCCTAATGATTTCGATCTAAATAGGCGAGCAGATATATAGAGAGCTGAACAAGTTTCACCTTCACCATTTAGTTAAAAATGATTAGTAAAATAATAAGACAATTCCTTTTACTAGTGAAGTTTTACATAGAAATTAGCTTAGGACTTCGTTTACATCAAAGATTTGATTAAACGGATTAGAATTTGTTTTATTTATTCTTTCAATCGAATAACTTGAGTGAAAATTTCTTAACAAGTGGATGAAACGTAGTGCAATGTTATCAAAGTAGCTTTGAAATTTGCCATGACATAATGTATATGTTGATGGAATTCACTTGAATCAACTGGATTTCCGTTGGTATTGACGGAGCTGAGAGCGCACCACTAAAATTCCCATGTGCCTTATCGCATACGAAATTACTCTAGTAGATGTCTTTCGCTTTAGAGATTTGTTGAGCATCATACTCTCTTTCTAGTGTCGTGAAAAAAGTTGAACATCAGTCTAGTGGTGTTAGTACAGAGCGTTTGATGTATAGTGGAATCCAATCACTTGCAGCTCGTGTCCATTAGGCATTTGTACACATCAAGCATAATTCATCATCTTCAAGAAATCTTCGTGCGGATCGTACGACTCGTGCCGTCTATACTGTAAGAAAAGACAAAACATTAAAATTTAGTACAAAACAGCGTAGACAAGTCATCTCTTATTTCCATTCAGCATGTGATATGATAAGATGTGACGTTTTGTGAGTTTACTGAGGGAATCTGATTGAAAATTCAAGTATAAAGTGAAAGGTGGTATGCTGTTGAGAAGAGCAAATACCAATGAACAAAACATGACGTTTATAAAATAAAAAGTAGTTAATCCCATTGTATACGCTAATACCACAAATTTATTAGGTAATACGAAGAGCGATTCACGGTGTCTCCGAGTAAAATTCACGGGATAATTGAATTCCTTAATGGATTTTGAGCTTTCATTTCAATACCGAAGCTACTTAATTTGCCTAACACTCATTTTTTCCTAGCAAAAAATACTGAATAGACTTTACTTTATGAAAAGAAGTTCATTCGAAATCTCCCCATCTGTCACATCTAATTTAATGCCTTATTTGTGTTTCGCAATTACCGACTCGTTCCTCTTGTTTTATATATGCTATACAGTATTAATCTAAATCTAGGCAAATCAAAGAACACGATACTTTACAAAATAGACTATTATTAACATGGCGATCGTTACAACAAAATTTTGCTCTAGTTTATTATGTCTCACTTGATTATTTGGATGGTCTTCTTAATACGTCGTGCTGAGCCTAGCAATCTCCCATTCGTTCCTTGCACATCTGTCGTGCACGGTGGTAGTCTACTGCGTTAATGGGGACGCTGGCCCGATGAAGTTTTGTTGGTGTAGCTTTAGTTCCCTGGATTCCTGAGAAAGTCTTTTTTAGGAGTTTTTATGGTATATACTACAGTCCTTTGACCCTTTTGTGATTTCATTTCATCAACACGATGATGACTTCTAGGCTTATTTTTAGCTAGGTTTCCATGTCAAAATAAAATCCTAGTAACACCTTCCAGCCATGTCGTGCCGGTAAGCCATCAGGGAAGTATATCTGAATTACGATAATGGTTTTAATTTTCTCGTTCTGTGATTTATATACCCATGGGAATCGACCCCACATTTCGTTTTGGCACTAAGGATAGAACTATTAAGTTATTTGCTTTATGATCACTCATTGCTTTTTGCTTATTTTAATTGTATATGTTATCACCGCTCGAGCGCCAGTGAGTTGTCCGGTGAATCGATATGGACATTATATCTAGTCAGGATGATAACTGCCCGATATAATCTGTCGTAGTGATTTAATTTTTTTACCAACTTTGATAGCTTAAAATGGTTTTATATCTATCTGAGACTCCGAGTTTTGTGGTTGGATCAACAACCCATTGTACCATTAGTAGGCAGCCTAATTGACAATTTTAAAATTCAATGGTTAATCTGTTTTTTGATATACAAATAACTCAGCTGTCAAAAAAAAACACCCGAGCAATGCTGAATTTCTTAATGATTTTTGTTCGATGGAAGGTATTCGACGATCAAAAGAAATTAAAGTATAGTTCAAGTCTAGTGGTTTTTTTCTGATAGCTGGGTTAATTGTATATCAATAATTCCTTGAAATTTCAATTTTTGCGTAACTTCTCGAATTTTACTGAATGGACCAGGAGTAATCTTCTGTGATGACTTTTGCTGGATTGATTATAACAATGCTATCAAGTGACAATGCCATTTTCTGTTGGAATCCCTGACAACGATCTGCTTAAGCTGACATTTCTTTACTGAGATCTGATACGATGATTCTGATAAACTATAGCAAATATTGCTACCTTTCCTACCATTCTATATTAACGCTCCTGTCACATATCAATCCCACCACTGTTATACCACTCTTGATAGGATAAAGCTATGAAAGCATGACTTCATTTTACTCGACTTGGGTGGCTTTATTCTATCAAGAGTGGTATGATATGATAGTGGTGGGACTGATATGTGACAGAAGCGTTGAGATGGAATGGAGGGAAAGGTAGCAATGTTTGCTATATAAACACTGAAAAATTGCCGGGAAATTTGAGAGGTTTTCAAAGAAAATTATTAAATTGCATTTCGCAATCTTTTATAAAGCATTTACTTGATAAGAGTTGTTCATAAATCTGGGATTTTGATTACAATTTCACTTCGGATCCTTCACTTTCACGTGAATGTTTGTTTTTCAGTGAGATCATTACGAGTTTTTGTCGAAGCCGCCGATATTGAATTGGACGACGATGGGAGTCTTCTCTGGGCGACACTTCAGACAGCATTTCCAGGTATCGAGTGTGTTTTTATTGCAGATTATTCTCATATGTTACAATCTATGCTGCGAAAAAACGAGTCGAATTAAATTAACAGTCGTGACAAATACTATATTTTAATGATAAGTAGTTAACATTTAGGAAGTTCTTCAAAGAAATTGTTTTTGACGAACTTCAGCAGTTCATTTTCATGAGTTATTCATTATGAACCCATTATATCGGACAAATTTCATAATATTGAAGGATGTTCCGGTATGTACTATAGAGATGGTGATGTTGATTGCCGAACTGCGGTAAAATTTGATGGTCAGCGCTTTTTCCCACCAGGAGGAGCATGGAATGACCGCCGATACTACGTGACACTCAGTAAGTGCCTTATTCTTATCTCATATTATTATTAAGAAATGATAAATGTTAAGCTTTCTGGTCTTCTTGTATAATATGTCTTAAGTATAATATAATCTTCTATATCTATTGAACTAACTGACAATTGAAAAATTCTTAAGACTTGACTCAACTCTCTCCCGTTCGTTACTTTCATTGTGCGATACATTTGCACTTTTTGTCGGCTTTTGAATTATGAACGATCTATATTAGTACATCACAGTGCTGAGTCAATCACAAGTCTTTGAATTTGAGGTTAGACGTGAATCACAGAAGTCCACAGTTATCCGATATTAGGGGGAGCAAGGTGCAGTGGTAGTGGTGCCACAGTGATTCGCAGGTTTGCGGCCACCCTCATGGGATACCGAGCCCTTCATCCTTCTGGGGTCGGTGAGTTGGTACCAGAGAAATCTGAGTAAAACTAAAAG
>KN716307.1:55031-84825 GCA_000816705.1 Dictyocaulus viviparus | reverse complement strand
TTTTTTTTGTTTATTCATTTTTTATTTATCTTAATTTTGGTTAACAAGGTTTTGATTGGTGTTTGGTTAGCGATAGTGTTTGATTGAATACAGCACACAATTGATATAGACATTTTAGGCTCTGAAGAAGACGATTCTGCCGAAACGTTAGCCTGTTTCTGTGTTGTATTGTCTTTTCAATAAAGCACTGTTTACCAACCTCGTTGCTAAACAAAGTTACAATCAAGATATCCAATTTACAAATGCCGACGTTAAAGGATAGCCGATCATGGAAGCTTTTGAAATGATTTTATTTCGTATAGTAATTGAACGTGAATATTGATTTGTATCAGTTGTATGTTGTTTATTTAATGCATCAGATCTACTCGAAAATTATGCCGTTTCTGTCACAACAATTTTCCACACGTAAGCACATGTTTCAAATTAACTAAAACAAAATCGATTCACGTTGAATTTATGTGTGAAGCTATAGTGTACGCATAGCTATTGAAAGTGCTCGCTTCCACCATTGTATTTGATTCGCATTCAAACAAGCTATGCTACAGAAGCATATTGAAGCCTATTGAAAGTTTTCGATGAAGGTGTAGTTTTTGATAGAACATGCGGTTGGATGATAGTTGGAAGAATTTCAAGCAGATGAGTCTGACCTTTCTGATAAGATACGTTCTGGGTGACCAATTTTGGTCGATAGCGATTTTGTTATGATCATGTTGGAATAAGATCCATGATAGAATATCGCAGAAAGGCTTAATTCAGCTCAGCAAACAATTTCGGATCACATTCTGAAGATAGGGTTCGATTAGAAATATCAAACCCTATTGGACTCTTAATAAGGTGATTTATGTGGTAAGACATTCGAAAGCAAATACATTATAAGCTTTTGAAATCTAATGAAAAGCTTAATTTGGAGAAGTGTTGTCGGCGACAGCAGTACAATAAAAGAGGCGGATGATGTTTAATAGAAATGACATCATTATCTGGACGATCTTTGATCATCGGCAGAGCCAAGCAGACACCAGTCACATATTCTATTTGTCCCAAACGCGCTCACGATATTTCAATGCGTTGTTTTCACTCTAGGAATTCGTTGAGCATCGTAATACTTTTTTAGAGCCTTGATGAAGAGGTTCAACTATCGGACTCCATCGTCGATCGTTAACACTCGCAAGGAAGGACATTATACTGCATTATTGTAATTCCAGGTCACATGTTGCTTTGGGATCTTTTCAAGAAAGTGCATGAATATGATGGGAAATTCTGTCGCATCCACTATATTCCTCGGATTTAGCACCCACCGATTATAACTTTTCTTGTTGTTATAAAATATGTTGAAGGGCAAAAAAATAAAAAATGAAGAAGATATTAAGCAAGCGTTGGTTCAATTTTCCAGATCAGAATATAGAACACTTTTCAACAATGGGTTATACAAATTGCCCTTATGCTGGTAAAAAGTCATTAATAGCAATGACAATTATATTATTTACTTGGATGCTTGGATGACCTGTCTTCACGCGTAGTACGGGCCCAATCAGCAGCTTTTGTGGACTAAAGGAATGTGACTCTTTTGTGATTTCATGACGTCAAAGCAATCGTGATTCTCGATAGCTTTACCTTTGGCTAAGCACTCATATTAAAATGGAAAGACTAGGAACATATCACAAAGTGGTAAGCAATCTGGGTGGAACTATAACTAAGTTCATTGACAATAAGACGAATTTTTTAATCTGTTTTATTTCAAAAACAGACAGATTTTTCATATAGACCTTATATTGTGGCTTGGCATGAATTTTCAATTTTCTCATGATTTCAATAATTCACGTATTCAGGAATGGTTCCACTCTTCTGCACTGAATAACGTTCTATAGTTCGAATTCTGAATTAGAACAAGTCGAAATGTACATGGAGGCAACTATGTTCCACATATTGAACTGATCGACCACCACTTGTTCTATCAAGTTTTTTTGAATACTTGTCATTATTCATTATAAATTCTAATTGTAGAAAACCACGTATCAATTGTCCTTAGGGCATGGGACTTAGGATGAAGTGTGACGTAGTGAAAATAGTCAAATTCAATCATATTTATCAAAAGCAACAACAATATCTCCTAATCCATCATGCAGGTTACTTGGAATGTACACTGCGACAAGGCTTCAACGTTATGAAATAAGACGACATGCAAAACAAACAAGTAATCCTTCTATTCTATTAAAAGAGTTGGAAGTAATGTTCGCAATAGTTCGGTCACGAAGTAGTTGTTTTATTCTAGTCCTGCGGTACGTAATACTACGTGAGTGTACGCCAGACAGAAGGAGTTTTTTGCCATAACTGTGTTTTTCAAGACAATACTCGCACCTCAAACTTGGGTAATCAGACCTTTATTTGAACAATACACAAAAATACTACATCACGATTACAACAACGACAAATCGAGAACATACACAATAGGATTCATAAGGATGTGATTATTCCATCAGATAACGCTTATTAATAAGATACAATAGGTGAGACTGATATATGAAGATCAAAAATAATTCGTTATGAGATAATCATGGGAATTGTATGCGATTTATGATAATATGAGACAACGCCGATCAGTTTAATAGCGAAGGAGGTTATGTTAGGGGCTATGAGGGAAGAGTAATGAAGAGTATACTTACTGTACCTGCTTATATAGAGAGGAGGCGAAGACTTCGGTGTGTTGAAACAATGTTCTTTAAGTTCGTCAGCTAAGTTTATTTCCAGAAACATATCGAAATTATGACCTTTTATGAATCAGGACATTTGCGCTTTCACTCGCCTCCACAATTTCTAATTTTCGATACGATGACTCAGAAACCACAAATTAATATAATATGTAATATGTCTTTGAATTGCATGCAATTTGGATGATAGAGTAGAGATTATTCGACAGAGTATTCTCTACAAGGAAATCACGAGTTATGATGACCTTTCAAAAGCACTCATGTTAAATATGAATACTGGAATTGGAACAATTATTTGAATTGTCCAATGATACCAATTGCTACTCAACAAAAAAATGTAGAAGTGGATAGAAAGGATTCGATATTCATTGGGAATCTTCTTCATCGTTTGTTTAGAGGCTAGGCAAGGCGTACTGTCCCTGAAACTATTCACAGCAACCCTTCATAATATCATGCTAAAATTAAAATCGAATGGATATTGAGGTGAAAACTGGCGGTTAGCGATTTGATCATTTTCGCTTCGTTGATGATGTTGTATTCATTACAACAAATCTCAAGGAAGAAAATCAAAGGTGAGCCTACTGCCATAGTGCTTGTGGAGAAATTGGTCGCAAGTTAAATTTCATGGAGAACGGATACATTGCTAATGGCCCATTTACGTTCAACGGAAAGAACATCTTACAGTATATGTATCATCAATATGATGAAAGAGGCAGCACAAGTGCTAAGCAGAAGGAAACGAGCTACTTGAAGAACATATAGGAGCGTCTAAGTCGTACTGAAGGAGATAAAGAACACAAAACTCTGACCCCGCATTTTCGACAGAACGGTTTTTCCTGCCTAAAGTACTCCTAGGTAGCTTGAACACTACAAGACCAGGATGAAAGATCACAGGGCGCCATCTAAAGTTCCATTGAAAGGGTTATGTTAAACGTTTCTCATATCACGGAGGTGAAAGAGTGATCCCATGTTTTGACGTACGTATGCAATTAAAAATTTGTAGTTATTCCTGTTGAGCAGAGAAGAGTTATATATATGATAATTCTACCTAATATTCAATGATTTTTGGATAATTAGATAAAGAAGATTCGATTCTGAAGGACTACATACTTTTCAATATGACATTTGTTACTTTAATTTTACTTGAATCTTTTCTAACATTTTAGTGTTTTGTTACTGAGTTCTTCTCTTCTCTATTTGCATGTACCAAGTAACCCCAATTTATCGTTACTTAAGCATTTGAATATATGGATGGACCACTTATCATTCAAAATACTCCTCACACATGTGGATTCTTTTTTGCATAGAAAGGCTAAACATAGAGTTGTTTGAATGTCAGTACCTTATTGATTGATTCGACTCAGTTTTGGTAGGTCTAGACGTGACAACGGGCCTCTGTACACTGATTGGGGTCTTCGTCTTACTGTCTTGCTCTATTTCGCTGCAAAAAATAGATTCATACTTTTGCCTTCTCCTTATTTAGCCACGACATGATCCAAATGCCATCCGTACTTGTTTGTATGCTTCATAGCTCTTTAATCCTCTAATAATTAAATAATCTTTATAATCGCCTTATAGACATGACGCCAAATGAATTATGGATTTTCATAGTTCGTATCTCTACAGCACTGGGTTCAGTCTCGCCCGGAGCTCCAAGTTTTGTGATTGATTCAGCACGGTAGCAATATAAATAAGTAAAACCATTGTAATTTATCATATTTTGTATAAAAGCAAGTAAATCTGAACGGATTTTCATGTATTGATATGTTGAAGTAAGGCGCAGAATGACAATATATTTGGTTTATTATTGTTCTTCTAGATTTCTATCATACATTTTCAATATTTTAAAAAGATAGATGCCTTTATCATATTCTGTATAGATTATGAATTCGTTCCTCTAGAAACCACTCGTTATTGTTTACTTGCTGTATCATTGAAACTGATTTCTTAAGGTCAAGTATGTAGGTGTAATAGAAATAGTTGAAACAATATGTTGCATTTGGTGGCCTCTTCCATTTCAAATGCACTGTCTCCGGAATGGTTGAGAATGACCGAGCAAATATTGGGTGAACCTCTAGTTCACACATCCAATGATTCTCTTTGTCGTACTGGACCAAAGTGCTTTCCCTTTACTACTTTGAAAAAAAAAACTTAAATGATACGATAGAAATTTCCCCAAGGCCAACAAAGCTCCATAAATTGTTCTCTTTTCTTCTTTTCTTTTTACGTGATTGTTCTTCGATGTAATGCATAAGAGCGCCGGAAAAATGACACTGAAAGAACGAAAACTCCACTAGGCGTGGTTCAAAATATACACAACACTGCATTTTTCGATTTTTCAGGGAAATAACTTCAACACTGACTAAATGAAATAACACAGATAAAATCCTGAGCATTCAGATCAGTATCAATCACGATGTCGCGTAATTTTAACACGAAGTGTAAACTGTGTCAAAGCTGGCAAGCAATAGGAAACTTAGAAGCAAAAGCATCATGATGTATTACGAAAATATTGAAGAGGTATCGATATTGATGTTAATATTCAGTAGGATGAAACCCATTCTCCAAAACTGTTTATAGATTCAGCACGTTTATATGAAAATAAAGATAGAGTAATCGTATCAGCGTATCAAAGAGAAGCGGTTCATTTTTGAAACAATCTTCTTGCGAAAAGTTGAGTTTTGAGAGGTACTGAAAATGCATCCCATAGAGGAGGTTAGTTGTTTCTTGTTGTATTACCAACCAAGGTATTCACCATTGAATTGAAAGAGGTTTTTCAATTGCTCGTTGCATACATCACATTGAATTGTATCATCATCATGTTTGAATCTGAGGAAAAAAAATTTGTAGCGCACATTGTAAAGAGTACTGTTTATTTTACTTTTAATTACTTTAATTGACTTTAATATAGAAAATGAGGGCGCAGTAGCGCGGTGGTGGATGTGTCACACTAACACGCAGGCCCGATTCAGCCCCAGGCCTACCAAACCAGCCAACCATCCGTGTTAGTAAATTAGTGCCAGAGGAATCCCGCTGAGATAACTAAAAATCGCTTGGTGAAGAGTAGCTAGCTCAAGTCGCTGTAAAGATAAGGCTAGCATTCAACACCTCCACGACATCACAATGAACACGAATGCGTAGGCGTTTTCCGTCACAAAGAATTAATCATCCCTAAAGTTTATCTTATCTCCTTTTATTTTGATATAGGAAATATTAACTTAGTATTTATCCTCATATGTATATACATCAATTGTTTTCGTTTCAATGACTTCGCACATAAAACAATAGATCTTTTATTATGTCTTGCGACGACAAACATGATAAGAGGATGATAAGGACTCATTTTCTCAGAGAGGTAGCGCAACTAGTAAGGAGCAATGGTGCGGTTTAATAGGAAACATAATTTTAAACGTCACAGCTACAACCCTAATTAGTGTGATCTGTTCAATGCAATGGGTTACGCTTTTGGTACTAAGTTGAATTACATTACCAGTTGACCGTAAAAAATGACTCATTATTATCATCCCCAAATTTTGTTTTGCTCACTTCTGCTACTATTGACCACTTCTGGTTTTGTGGAAAATTTTATTGTTCTAATGTTACAGCTCGATTATTTTAGGAGAACGATTCTTTTTATGAGACAAACTCTTCAGCGCAGTACGCAAAGCCAAACTGCTGCACGGTATTTGGCACGCTTCTAAAGGTACTGATTTGTGAATTAGTATCCTTTCATATAATTATTAACTTACCTACAGATGTGCGGACTCTGTTGTTACATCGGATGTCCACCGATACCTGAGGCGATAGCGCGTAAATTGGCATTTCATCCGCCCAAAAAAGGTGTATCATACACTGTTCATTGTGTGATGAATCCTGAAAAAAAAATTAATGAAGCAGACGAGGTATTGAAAGTAAGCAAAAGAAGAAATCATGGAATTAGCTTGGACGAGTTTTATTTACAGTTACTGAATGAAGAATTTCTTATTTTACCGACAACATTGGAATTCACTACTGATTTTGAATACCAAAGAATGCTGTCCAGAGTAAAGGTGATTTTCATGTTGTGATGCAGAAAAGAGTATCATCGTTAGGCGAATACTAAATCTTGCCGAGAAATGTGTATTCTCAAACATCGTGCAAGTAATGCACATTATCAATGATAAAGTACAAGTGGGACTCGGTGGGAAGGTGAGTTGAAGGGCTTTTAAGTAAGTGCCCACATGCTGAGTGGAAGCTCATTGCTGACCTAATATCGAGAGTGTGCAATTTGTGCATGTCAGAAAATTTATTTTGGATGATATGTATGTTTTGTTAATTTGGGTCCTCTTAAGGGTCTGACAAAATAACTTGACACTTAAGTAGCTCGTTACCCATTTAGTAGTAGCTTTTTTAAGACCACAAATTTCTATTAGAGAAATAGATTTGCTTTAGAAACAAATTATAGGTCGCATGTAAATAAATGATTCTAAAAAATTCTCTGATAACATAATTGAGCTCATAAAATATTATCAACTCCTGCTTCGCGGGATTTTTTCTTTTGTGCTTTTGTGATTCATGATGTTTTTTTGAAGCTTGTAACACCATGCAATAGAAGTTCACCTGGATCATCTGCATTACCGTTAATCATCGATAGAATCTAGAGGGCACCAGTACAACATTCATTTCTCCATATCGGGCGCAACTGTAGTCCAATGGGTACTTTTCGCCCTAGGGATTAGCTCAACATCATAATCTCTTTCGAGGGCCTTGGCGAAGAGGTCTGAACATCCGGCTAGTGGTCTTCCTGCAGTACGTTTGACGTCCAGAACAATCCAATTACTTACAACTCGTGTTCACCAATCACCATTCATTTTGATCACGAGTCCGATCAACTAATTCTCTATAGCGTAACGTATTCGACTGCGTGTTTGAAGTCTGATCATTGACGTAGGTCATAATTTCGTATTTCCTTTTGCACTTGCGTGGTGCAGGAAATGCAAAGCACTGTCTTTTCGATGCAGGGTTGTATTGTGCTCAATCCTGCTTCCGTAATGTACGTGGATTCGGAGCATTGTATTGTTTGCTCTGTTCACTACGTTTTCGTTGCTTTTGTATGCTCCCAATGCCGCTAGATTCCTTCTACTTTGCTCTGGTGCTACGTCGTATATAATACTATTATCATGACTTTCATGACCTATACAGTTATAACTTGAGCATCCTGAGGATATTCTCTCCGTTGAGCGTAAATGAGGCATCAGAAATGTATCCGCTTTGTATAGACGCCATTTTCTTGAGGTCTAACTTAAAGCCAAATTTTCAAAAAAACACTGTAGAAGTAGACTAAGGTTCTTTTCTTTTGCTCGATAGTTGGTGTAATGAATGAGGCGAAGCGAAGATTGCGAAGCTTCCGTCCGTTGATTTTCATTGCAAAATCGTCTCATTCCAATTGTCGCATGATGTTTTCAAAAGTAGCCAGAAATAGCTTTCGCGAAATAGCATTCTCTTGTCAAAGCATTCTTACTATGATCTTGATGATTATAGATGGAACAATATAACAGTAAAGAGTGGGAAGTGCTTGGTTAGTCAACGCTTCTATGGCTGTTTCTGTTACTCACCATTCCTTCTTTTGGTGATGATATTTTTATTGGTTAGAATAATTTTTGTAATAATTTAATAATTTTTTGTTAGAATAATGTTTTACTGTGATTCCTGTACTATTCACTATGAATATTGATTTTTGAAGACAGAAGACTCAACCGCTTCAATCTCAGCAGAATCGAAAGCTTTTGAAATTTGGTAAACACGAGACAGAGCGGTTTCTCATACTCTCATCATACTTTTATTATTCTTGCGATTGTGTGAAGACGAACTCTTTTTGCTACTCTGCTTGCTCACGCTGCTGATCCTCGTTTAATGGTCTGCCAAAACTGTGCGGGATGAAGTTGGAAAGCTTATAGACGGCAGACACCAAGTAAATTTGGCAATAACTGCCCATGTCGTGAACGGCTCCCTTTTTGTGCGGCTTAGTAAGATGGACGATTCCTTACCGACGAAATAGCATCTAGAATTTTGGATAGAAGGACTTTTGGGATGATTTAATCGTTTACCTCTCCTTGTTTGAAGATGAACGAATGCGGCTATCGAAGAAATTTGGGTAGTGATCGTAGATAATTTTCTCTATTGTCTTTCTAGAAGTGTCCCTTTTTAGCTGCAGAAAGCAGTCATCTTGGTCTTATGATTGATGGAGCATCGGCAGGCGTCGAAAATGCTTTTACAAGCCTTGACTGCTACATTTATCATTTCTGCTGCTTATACGGAAGTCGATTGATAATTGCCAAAGGTTCTAGCTGCAGAGCAGCATGTTGATGCATGAGCTCTGGAGTTTTTTGAGACATGCATTTCTTAAAAAATTTTTAAACTTTCGGCATTTCTTGCGCTCCTATGATTAAGAGTTGTATTCCTCGTCAATGCTGACAATATGGTAATATCATTTGAAAAGATAGATAAAGAATTACATAGATTCCAATTTATTTTAGTTAATTAGTTTTTAGTTATCTCGTTCTTCTAAAAGAGCAGCTTTCTCTTCTATGAGCGTGAAAAAAAAATTCGGCGCGAATGAGTTGTTATCGAATCCTGTATAGAACTTTGGGACATCCGTTAAACAAAACTATCCATTGTGACGTTGTTTACATCGTTACGGTACTCTCCATTAGGAGAATCCCACATTAATCGTGTTCATAAAAGCTTTTGAAATCGGACCTTACTATAGATCATCTTGTTAGTCATAACGAGCTCTGATAGCACTCTATTCTTTCCATTCGAGTACGTGGGTCCCACTGCAACGTTCTTCAGGCGTCATTCTACGGCCAATTTCAGGATTAGAATTGTCAACAACTTCTTAAAAGTGTGGTCTTCCCTGTAGAACTTTTTCATGCCTGTACAAAATGGTTCGATTTTATCTTTATCGTAGTCTGATAGATGTATCTTTTGAAAATAAATTCGTATTGTTACTGTTGTTAGGGGGCGAAGTGGCTCAGTGGTGGAGGTGCCGCAGTGACACGCCGGGCTGAATCAGTTCGCGGTCGCCACCCAGGCCTACCAAGCCCGCCATCCCTCCGTGGTCGGTAAATTGGTACCAGAGGAGTCTGGGTAAGATAACTGGCACTGACTTGGTGAAGAGTGGTCAACTCAAGTCATGTATAGACCAGGAACGCATTCAACCACCTCCACGATATCACGTTGAACATGAATGCGGGGGCGCACCCCACCACAAGAGATTGATCAACACCAACAATTATCTTATCTATCTTATCTTACTGTTGTTGGGACACTAGATGATGCAGTTGTAAAAATTGAAAGAATTGCTGTTGTTATTTACAAAAAAACTTTTAGAAACACTTTTTAGACTTAAGAAAAACATAATATCCTAGGACTGAGCTTTCTTTGATGCAACAAATTCAGCCACACTACTTTCTTACCAGTTTGCTTCCCAGAATTCTATTCTAGCCGTTCACGGTTCGTACTTCTCAACGACATCACCTCATCGCCGTGCAGTGTTGGCCGTGCCAACCTACCACTGCTATTCGCATGATGAAGCAGGTGTTTGTTGAATATCGATAATATATGAATTGGTGAAAAAGTCGTATGTAAGCACTTCATAGGCTAGGCTCGTTGTTCGACTCACAATAATATCATTCGCAATAGTTTAACGTCGCGTCGTAGTCATCAAGTAGTCATTGCCGCATATTGGTGATGGATAGAAGAGCGGAGTCACTCTGTTTACATTATCATTCAGGCTTTTAAAGTAGTCTACCAAAATTTCTTGATTATTGTGACCAGAACACTTCAGTGTAATGTAATGTTCCCATGGCTATTCTTCGTTGATAAACATTAATAATAATCAAATTTTCCATGAATCGTGGTGGTGAATGAATACCGCCATTGAACATGGCTGTTATTTGCACAAAATAGTTTACTACCGATTTACTGTGTTTGAAAAAATGAAAAGCATATTTGTTCAAGAGCAGATTTGATACTCAACGTAACGAACGACTCCCTACTGACAGTGCCGTATGCGCTACCTTTCATACTCATGCAATGAAATGGAAAAAATTTTATGTTTCAATAATCAAAGTCTGCTTTTTAGATAATAATATTTACTCAACCAAATTCATCAGATCTTGGCAGTTTTCTCCAACCGCGTTTCATGAACCTTCCGCAGTTCGCAGACATCTTTGAGATGGACGTCTACGGTTTTGATTACTCTGGGTACGTTATATGTGAAACATGTTTTCCTTTTTGTGAAATTTCACTTACGATATTTTGAAAGACAAAATTTTCTTTCATAAAAACAGAACTACAAGGTTATCTACCTAATTATTAGCATAACAACATGTATGGTTAATTGAAAATAATACTGTGTTGCGCAATAGTTGATAGGGTTACAGTGGACTTGATGCCGTATACGTACACTTGGGTTTGCTTCTGAACCCAGGCTAACCAAGCCTCTCATATGTAATGAGTCGGTGAATAGGTATCAGAATGGGAGCACTGAACATTTATCAATAGAATGTTCCTCTTAAGTCACTCTATTAGCCTCCTTGCATTCAAACATCTCTATTATAACGCCAAAATGAGTGGATGGCGTATTTTCGTAAGGAGATAGATTACATTTATCCTTACCGTTATCCTTATTTGAATCTTGGAGTTTTAGCCGGTTTTTTGAAAAACGTTATATTTACTACTGTTATTCAACGATGTGATTTCAAATGGAAGAAATATTCTGTATTCTTCTTGTCAATCTGAAATATTTAGATACGGTTACTCTAGCGGTACTGTTTCGGAGAAAAACATTTATTCAGATATTAGAGCAATTTATGCCTATGTTCGGCAGACAAGGCCCGATAAACAGGTACTTTTAATCCTCAATGGGAAGCATGTAGGATTATGGATTGCATAAAATTGTAATGCATCATTTTTTAACTGATGCTTCTGGTGGAAAGCAGCCTTTGATTGATTACGACATTAGTCGGGCCTTCACTATTGTACATCCAAACGATGCCACTTAGCACAAATATTTTGAAACTGATTATTGCATTCCATTCTCTCGCTACCTATTTTGAAATATAAGTATTTCATCTTGTAGTATGTATTGTGAAAAAATGAGAAACGTTCTCGTTTTCTCTCGTAACCGTCTATTTATTTCCAACGACAGATATAAAAACGTGGCCAATTCACTTCAGTATAATTCGAGCTCCAATTACTGGGCGGTCTTTTCGAAGACAAACATTTATTCTAATTTTTATTTCATTATTACTAATCAATCAACTTGCTTTTGTGAAGCCTTAGTTTTCTAAATGCGCATAGGTCTGACTGCATGCATGTGAATGCTCATCCACACACCTGACCACTTAAATGGGGAGGGCTACGAAGAACATTAATATAAGCTTGAAGCTGCGCTATACTTGAATACTTGAAATTATTACTAGATAATTTCTTCCCACAACCACCACCACCACCATGATTCCCCACAAAACCTATTAACAGCTCATGTGCGACCTCCATAAAAAATTCTATGTTCAAAAGAAAAAACGTTTAGTCTGATCATTTCTCACGTTTTTTTGAATAGAAGGTTTAAAGGGTTTGTAGAGAATAATTTGTCGCTCTATTTCTACTTTGTCATTCAAATTGTACGCAAGGAGAGATATTTCATTAGGAAGGAGAGGGAGAGATTCATTCATTTAAAAAGAAGGAAATTTATTTCAGCATTTCGAAGTCCTCCTTCCCCACTATATATAAGCTATTGCGGCAAGAGTCTCCTCCATACTTTTTCACTCCTAACCTCAAACACAACGTAGTTTCATCTTTGGTATCGCTTAGTCACAATCTCAAAAATTCTCTTTGATAATCCTATTATATAAGCTTCAGGTTTACCGCTATTTGTAGTCTTGATGTATTGTTTTTGTGCATAGCTCAAGTAAGGGACGTTATGGCTACAAAACCCAAACCCTTGCATTGGGGTAGCATGTCAGAGTTGCTCTACAATTGTTGGATCTATAGTTCTCATTAAAAACTATTCGAATAACAGAAGTGTATATTGGGATGGTGTAATATCTTTAATGCTTACACAATTTTTAGATTGTACTGCTAGGTTATAGCATCGGTACAGCAGCAGTCGTAGATCTAGCGTCGTCACATCCCGAAGGGCTGGCTGGTGTCGTCCTGGTGGCACCGTTTACAAGTGGCCTTCGCTTGCTCGGAAACAAACCTCGGAGTGAAAAGACGCACTTCTTCGATAGATTCAACTCGTAAGATCTGCCTAACAACAATATAAATTTTTTTCGACGGTAAAAATGAAACATAGAAGTTTTACTACAAAGATGTGTCTCATTATCTCATTTACCTACAATTTCTTATATGACACAGCAGTAGAGGAAATGTAACAAAATAAAAATGTTCATATAAATTCAATCGACCATTCAAAAAATCAAAGAAAAAACTATCACTATCAATGTAATTTTTCCTTATTTTCTTCTTTTTTTTTCGTAAATTACTTTTGTGGTAATACTGGAAAGCTTCTGAGAGGACAGAATAATTATTTGAGTTTCTGTAGTTCAAATGAGTGCATTTTTCTTTTTTTTTCCTATTCTGACGACAATTAAATTCTTCGCTATCAATTTTAAATTCAAAGCAGAAATAGCGACTGCTACCATTGTTTTTGTTAATTAAACAATGAACTGAGTCAATTCAACATGGAGATTTCGAAAAGTATTCAGTGTGATTCGCTTCTTCACCTCAAAAAAATAGTACCTCGAAAAATCTGGATATACAGCTTAACGCTTTCTGTTGTTATGTAGAAATTAAATTCTACTCCGTGCCAAACCCTGACCTGGAAAGAATAACGAATTTCTGTCGAAAAATTTGTCTCTGTAGCTTGTAGTTGACTTGATGAGCTCTTGAAATTTTTATAATCTTCTTTCTCCTACATAAAGTAGAGACTAAAAACACCCTAAGGTGCTGTCAATAAAAATTCTTGAACTTAAGAATAGCGTCGCAAAATTTGGTAAAATCTCTATGTTCCGTAACGAGTGAGTTCCGTCTGGAATGTTTGGAAAAAAAACACCGAAAACTTCAAACTAGTTTCTTTTATCTCTTCAGTTTACAACGGGATTTCTAGAAAATCTCTTTGATTAAGAGAAAATCTCATTAGACATTTCGATACTACTTATTTTCAGATATTTTTTGGAGTCAAAAGAAAAAAAAACTCACTCATTCTCTCTATTCACACATATGTTTTATTTCTTGAGGTTCGATAAAGTGGAGAAAATCAATGTTCCTGTGCTCATTTGTCATGGTGGACGCGACCGAGTAGTACCATGGGAGCACGGTGTTGAACTTCATGAGAAACTCAAAAAACCAGTATCCCCATTGATCGTACATGGAGCTGATCATCAGACCATCCTCAACGGTGCTTACCCGCAAACGTTTTGCCGGATTCACAGGTCTGCATGGTTGATAGACAATTATTTTCTCTAGTAGAAGTAGTGATTGAGCTGTCGTATTCAGCTCTTTTCTCAGTCGCTATCAATGTATAATTATCTAAACCTTAATCGAGATAGAACGTGAGAGCCTTATCATCAAGAAAAAATCTCGTAGTTTATTCCACTCAATCTGCAGTACAGCTTTTTCAAATGTAATGACCGATATTTCAATCTCACTTCACTTACAGATTTCTGAACACTCAGACCGAAGTTGATTTATCTTCTGAAGAAACTTCAGACGACCCAAACACAACTTAGAAACGTAAAAATTTTCGAATGATCGTCATAACAACATTAGTAATCACTTCTATTATCAACTTTAATGCGGTTAGAAAACATGCGTGTATTTATTTGTATGGCTTAGATTTTTTATATATGTAAATAACTTATAAGCATTTAATGTAATTGTTTCTCTCATTCTCATACCATCATTAAATAAATATTAAATGAAATCGAAATCAAAAATGTTATATTTGAATAACTAATCATATCAATGTTTTCTGAAGTTGAGTAGTCATAATTTTCTATCTGAAGTATTTTTCTATTTCTAAGTGGAAGTATTTCACTCCAACATGTGTTTTTCATTGAATCGTTGGATGATCTCCAGAAGAATTCCTTTTTGTTTTCCACCAGGAAGTGATCGTTGATGCAAATCTGGAATAAAAATGTGTAGAAAAGAAGATGACAGCTTCAACTGACTACTTCTACTGAATAGAAGGTCAGATATCATCCAACCGGACGCGACCAGAATTGAATTAAACTAATAAGACCATTATATACAGTAAAGAGTAAATTTTTCTTTGTTCATACAACACAGAGCTTTACACCGAAATCAGTTTCTACCCTTCTCTTATATTGGCATGAAATTCATCAATAATAATTTTACAGGAAACCATAGGTTTCATGATAGATTGTTATCAGTTGTAAAAGTTACTTCGGTATTGAAGGCTTCGTCGTTCAGTACTCGATTGTTAGCTTCACCTACTCTCACAAAAAGCTACCTCTTTGTTTAACCAATACTCTGCTTCCCTGCAGAGCTTAAGAATTACCCACATCATAAATTACTAATATTAAATATAGCAGTTGATTTCATAGTTGCTTTCGAAGAAATTGATGTAATAGTTGTAGACATATGTGCAAAAAAAAAACATAATTTAAAAATTTGAACCAAAAAATTAGGAGATTAAAATCAGGATAGAAATTACCATATGATATTACCTTATTACTTTATTAATTATACCGCCTGACGTATATAGAAAACATTTGTATAAAAAAAACCTTTGTGTAGAAAACTAGCAGAAAAAAAACTGCTGAGTCAATCGTAAAATCTGGAGATGGTGCTACAGCACTCATCTACAGATACCCGGGCTGATGTGCTACCGATTGCGCCACCCAGAGTACGGTTAGGCAAATAAGATGCCCACTGAAGTCTTAGTGAAGCATTGACAGTGTAAGATGAATTCATCATAACGAACAAGATGATTGTGACTCAAAGTATAAAAGTCCTTAACTCTGCAATGTGGGAGTCTTCCACTCGAATACCCTATAGCAAAGTAGACCGCTTTTTAATAAGTAGATTATTCTGCATGTCTAATATATGTCATTGGCGACCTCAAGTTATGAACGATATTGAGATATATTTCTTACAATTGTTCTCATCTGGGCGGATGGAAGAACGAGCTGTAATTCATGAGCAGTCATATTCAAAATCCATGTTAGCATTGCAATTTATGAGCTTTCTGGCCAAAGCCAACTTTTTCACTAGATCCGAGCCTCGTAGACTATCTTTTGGCAGAAAAATGTAAACTGAAAAGATATTCAAGACTACTGTTCGACTTATCTGTTAAGCTTTCGACGAAGATTGTTGATACCTCGGTCTTCATCTATGAACTACTCACAAACGAATTATGAACGCTTGATTTAATTCCATTTTTTTAAATTGGAACTTTACGAATCATTCAAGCTTGTACTCTTAAATGCAATCGGCAAACGCAACACAAACAGTGACTTTGCGGTACTGGCTTACGAAAATTATCTTGTCTGCAAGACACAAAGGAATACGCGTCGAAACACAAATAAGCACGTTTTATTTTTGACATGGGAAAACTACAGATGGACGAAAAAAATTCAAGAATACCCGAGAGAATAGAAGCTCTTTTTGAGTCAACGCCTGCAAGATGGTCGGAGCATTTGTGGCAAATGACAGGACGGTCGGATTTCAGCCAACAACGACATCAGGGTCGGCTAATGGGCTGCGCCATAGTGAAAATCGCCGGCCATGTATGTGAAAGACTACTATTATGAACGACAGTTGAGTAAAGAACAAACGAATGAAAGATTGCTGGAATCCGCGCTACGCGTGAAGAGAGATTATCCAATTAACTAAATAATGCCATAAAACGCTGTGTTAAGGTACTGTATTGAGTATTGAAGATAGTTGTGATAAACAAAATACCACCGAATCATCTGAAGCATCATGTAAAGAGACCAAATTTTGGGAGTAGGTAACTTCATAAGAAACGGACAGATCCAGCCATAAAATTGAATGGAATGAAGACTGTTTCTTGCTGTGTGCTTACTAGAGCAGTTTTTTAATCCTTAACCTCTATGCATTTCTTCAGTGTGCATGTCATCTTAAATCTCGTGAGCTCGTCCTGCAAGAGCGAAACACAGGGAAAATATTATGCAATAACCAGATAATGGAACGTTTGTCATTTATAGAGGGAAATATACACCACAAAGTGTCGAAGATGCCAGCGGTGTCGTACACGCATCTACTTTTCCTCCAGCTATTTCATATAAAATTATAAAAAATCAAAAAATATATATACACCATACCGGGATGTATACATACCCTACCATCCACCTTACAAGTTCAATTGTAAATCAGTATCATCGACTGCTATTTGACAGTTTGAATGGCTAATTAGAGCTACACGTTATAGTTGTAAGAAATAATCGACAAAGAAAGTCGCTTCAAAAACTGTCACTGGCTAATTTTGTTAAAAATTGATATAATATTGAAAAATTAAGAACGAATGAACAAGGCGAAAATGAAAATTACTCAATACAACTTCTCTCTGCAGCACGTCTCAATCAAAAAAATTTTTTGAGAAGTAGGAGGGTTGTTGACGAGCACTGAACTCTCCTGTCCACACAATTTATGCGGATATCGATCGCAGTGTTAAAATGGTCTACTCATATGATTGGAGGGTAATAGAAGATCGGACCGAAGACTACAAGTTGCTCACTAAAAGGCATGAAATATGTGCTGACACCACCTCAGTTTCTCAAAAATAACATCAAAAAGTATCTCCATTGTTACTAAGTTGATGCTCAATTTTATAAGAAAGCAAATTAAGTTTTGATTTCGCTAAAACACATCTAGCAAGCCTGGAAATGAGTAGCAGTCAGATTAGAACATCTTTGTGGGCAGATATGTTTTGGTTGTTGTTTTTTGCACGACAAGCTCTTAAAAGCAGCCAAGAAATGGTCTAGCCTGGGGAAATTGCATCGAATTTGAGTAATAACAATGTGCTACTATCAAACCTAATGAGGGAAGCTGGAGCAATTTCGACACCCGATTATATTAGCGTCGACTTTTTTGAAGCTGGAGGCTACGAACTACATGGGATTCTTGCAAGCTATACGAATTCTAATAAGAGAAAATCCTAAACGAGTGGAGGAATTCACACATGATTGCACCACCTCAGAACGGTCACCTGAACGATCTTCGTAATTACTGCCATACGTGTTTTTCGAGTGTGGTCTTCGAAATGTTCTCGAAGATTATGGATCGCAACGTGTATTGTTTTTGTTGTTTTTTTTCTGTATTTTCCAGATGTTTTGCTCGTACTGAATGCCTTGAGTGGAACCTACAAAGCCTAGTGAAACCTAAGACTTGTAAAGGATACTTCTATATAGATTTTATTAAACCGTGTCAAGAGTTATTAAAATCCGCGCAGAATAACGTATGACTCTTTTTGCTGACAGTATCAAAACTAATGCAATCCTATGAAAGGTCGTCGGCCAAAGTGTGGACAAGTCCTACAAATACTAGCTGACTAGTGTCGAAACTGCATCACAAAAACACACCTTTCCGTCAACCCCTTAAAAAATGAGTTTCACCTAGTGACATAATGCTGCTAAAGCTGTTCACCGCTGACCTGCAATGGGCAATGAAGCCACAAGATTTAGACGATAAATGCATGCATACGAATTAATGAAAAATTGTTGCCAAATCTTTTTTTTTCTGCGGAAGCATTGTCATTTTTTCCGAACGGTACCAGTAAAGCGAAGGCAATCATCAATGAATCAGCGAGGCGGGGATGAAGATTGGACTGGCGTAAATAGGATGGGAACGCAGTTTATCAAGAAAATGATGAGAAGGAAATATTAAACCCGATGGGTTTGGGATTACATGCAACACTAACGCGAGCCTTGAACGTTTAATGAGAGAACACAAAGATGGAAGAACTAGGCAGAAGGAGAGCAGCAACCAAACGATCGCACGACAGAGAAACAAATGGTTCATATACTATCGACCGTACTAACCATGATGGCAGGCCATCAAAATCATTTAAAAAATTTGACTTTATGTGCACTATACAAAATTCTATGCTTTGGCTTGATTATTAAATTGAATGAATCCTTTCCGCTCTAGGGATTAGCTAAGCATAATCCTTTTCCAGAGCTGTGGTGAAGAGGTAAGACCACTGCACTAGTGATATCCTGCAGTGCGTTTGAGGTACAGTGGGATCCAATTACTAACAGTTCGTGTCCACCGGTCGTCATTCAAGCGCATCACGTATGTGCCCCACCTAATCTTCGAAAGCATGGCGTGTACGACTCTGTTTCTAATCTTAGATAGTTCGTACCACGATAATATCTTTGATTAGAACTCCGTATATCCTCTTTCACTTGTGTAATAAGAGAAACGCTGTGGATGGAGTGTCGTATTGCGTTTATTCATACTGCTTTCGTTATGTCCAAGTTTTCTAGCCATGCGTTAAGGTAGTATGAACCGGCTTGTTAAAAAAAAAGCCCGCTCGTACTTTTATGAGTCTTGAATTTGTGTAAATATGCTACATATTTTTCTGAGCTCTTTTTGAATCCTTTTCAAAACATCTAATCTTTTGCTAATCCTCGTGTACAAAGTTTATAGACGACTGACAACATGTGTGTGTTCAGTCGGGTTCGGAATACGGTAGCCTTTAGGTTTGCTCCAAAGTTGGGTTGTTGCACCTCAAACTTGGGTAATTAAACCTTTATTAAAATACAATAATATTACAATAATATAGAGTAATGATATAGAAGGATCGTGTGTTAATAGGTAAGGATGAGTAAGTGGCACGGATGAGATGTCTGCTATGGGTGTTTATACAGGGGATGCAGGAGTGGGCGGAGCTTAGATGTTGAAATACTTGTGACCCTTCGTGAATTGGGTGATAAAGTAGAGAATACTCGACAGAGTATTCTCTACACAACAGGCAGATTGGACAATAATTATCAATGTCGTGAACGTCTCCTTTTGTGCCATCAACATGGTCCTGCTAGTTTACCATTGGCTTGGAGTTTTGCATTCGGCCAAATAGCATGTGAAGAGTCGGGCCAGTGTTCTAATAAGAACTGGCGTAGATTCTTCAGATATTCTGGTTTAATCCTGTCTGGCCCGGGAGCTGTACGATTTCTTACCAATCTAACTGCATGTCGGATTTCGGAAGTAAGAACGTTTGGAATAACATAATCGGCATTCCTCTCATTACATGGAGGTAGACGAATGTGACTACTAAAGAGATTCGAGTAGTAATCGTAGATGATTTTTTCCATCGTCGGAATTGGGAGAGTTCCACCCTAGCATCGGAGAGCAGTTATCTTGGTCTTCTTAGTTGTAAAGCATCGGCGGGCTTCAGCTGCTCCGCCTTGACGTATCAACTCAGAAATTCTTAAAGACAAACGTCTTTTAGTGGTTATGGAACTCTCGGCGTTTATTGGGTTTATTACTACTAATTCATTATAGTACTTTCCATTAGGAGGCTCTCACATCCATCGTAGGGAAAACGGCCCTTGAAATTAAGAGTTACCATGGTTCAACTTTTTGTCATGACAAACTCTGATAGCCGCTCTCCCCGTTCATTCCACTCAAGCCCATGGGTACCAATCTGACGTTCTTCAGGCGTTCTTCTACAGCCAATTTTAGCATTAAGGTCGCCAGCAATGACTTTGTAGAATGTGCGGTCTTCTCTGCAGAACTTCTCTAAGTCTTTATAGAATGCTTCGATTATGAAATCGAATCTTCATCGTAGCCTGATGTAGGAGAGTAGATAAACATTGTCAAAGCCGGTATTGGACCACGTTTCCTTAATTTTAAAAGTCCAATTCAGGTCGTTCAAACGAATCGATGTTCATGACTAAGTTCGAATTACCGAGCACATGCACGCCACTGTCGTAATCAGCGCTTAGTGGCTGATCTCTTTTCGTTTCGGCCACACCGATGATGTCGTACCTGATTTCCTTAGCATGCATCAGAAGCTCTTCCATGGAAGATTCTGATACTAGCATTTGTGCGTTGTATGTACAGATCGCCATTTCAGTCCTTTCCCGCTCAGGCAGCCTAGTTTTTCTCTGAGATTTTGACAGCCTCTCCGTACTCGTCCTACCTAAAGCTGCCATACCTGGGGCTTTTTTGTGGTCAAGGGAATTAGACCCATTTTTCACTGTGTTATGCGACTGCACATCAATCACGGTGTTAATATTTACAACCGCACTAGCATTAGAAGTTTACATCTGCTTGATCCCCTGTCCCTTATTTTGTTTTATTGCACTGAACGTTGAAGACCATGCACTTTAGCAAATCAAAGCAAACACATCCTAATAGAATTTTTAGTCAAATTAAATTAGTTCGAAAATTACCTTAAGGTAATTATTTCTTAAAGATGACAAATTAACAGCCTTGGTATGTTATTTACTCACATATTTCTTCAACCGTATCAGTTGACGTCATGTTCAAATATCAAATGAAAAAGAGCATGCTGATAAAAAACGTACTCTAACAACAATATATATAAAAGAAATAAACGAATCACCGTTAAACATTAGCCTTAACAGCATGTTTTCTTATATGTCTACCACTCAGAGGTGTGAAGGAGTCACAATAATTTCTAACTATGATAGCCGGATCTCGTTCAAGAGATAAGTATCGGCGAATGTCGGCGATATTGGTCAAAAATCAAGAGGTGGGATTGAACGGGTCCATAAACTTCTGAATTCATTCCTCTACAGTTATGCAGCATATTATATCAAAACCTCCATTATTATTAGTTTTACTGATTTTCATAGTTATTGCAACATACGTTTGGCAACAAATGTATTTTAATGACTTCATCGAAACACCGCTACCGCAACAGCAAAACGGTCAGTTCATTGAGGAATATTTTCTTTGAAATATAGAGCTTATGCAATTATTGATTGATGGTTTCATTAGTCTTCGTATTGAATAATTAAAAAATTCTCAGATTCGGTACGAGAAGAGATTTCTGAAAACCGCACGTCACCAACGAGCTGGTCGATTATTGTTCCTCCTTTTCGTTCCTTTAGGACAACTATTCTCGTGCGTTTCATATCACATTGCTTTCTATCTTTCGGATTATATTCTTCATTAATACTTTAGACTGCCGACAAATACAAATTAGCAACCTGCCAAATCGAAAAGGTTATGGCGACGATTCGTCATGGAATTTTCTGCTACCTATTTAATACTGACGAATTTGTAGCTCAAAATCGAACGATAAGCACAGAATTCTGGTCGACGAGGTTGTATGCAAATACTTTCCATTATGAGAAATTCTAATTGCTCTTTGTGGAGCTACATGTAAATTCTCCTACTTCTGTTTCGAATTATTCCAACGATAAATCTTTAGAGCTAAGACATCATTATGAAGAATAAATTTTTGCATGTACAGTTAATAATAATTACTATTTAACTGATAGGCGTAAAAAGGATTAAACAAGCAACATATCAGACATGCAAATCCATCATTTGATTCGAAAATTTTGTTCAGTTTTCCTGTATCTTTCATTGAATTAGCATTTTCGACATCGAAAGAAACATCATCTTGCTGAATAGTACAATTGAGATCCTGTTGTCAGCTTGTTAAGTAGAAAATTATTACTAATTACCATATTTCCCGTAATACCCCAGCATGTGTCACCGAGAATATGCAACAAGGAATCTCGATGGTGTCATTGAAAGATTTGGTTCAAACTTGACGCTACTTCGCTGTGATTCGACATCCGATAGACCGATTTCTCAGCGGATATGTCGACAAATGCATCAAGTATGATTGACCAAAAATGAACTTCGATGTCTTGTAATGCTATAAAAAATAGTTCACTTATTTTCTTTGCTCGTAAAACATTACGTGATTTAGTGAACTATTCTACTTTACGGAAAAGCAACGATGTTTTGGTTGCAAATATGACCTCAAATGTTTCGTTGAGAAACTTCACAAAGTATTAAACGACTACTACGCGAATGCTACAGTACCAAACCGAATGACGAGGTATATCCTCCATCACTTCGCGCCTCAGTCTTGGTAAGCATTTTTCTACTAACTTTTATTCGACTATGAAAACCACGACGTGGTGAATATCAGTAAATTTTATTCAAAGATTTCGAGTAAGGAGTAATCCTTCTAGATCGTCCTCTCACCCTCGTTTTCGTTAGGAAGGAAAAAGGAATCTGTTACATCGAAAAATAACTTTTTGATAGAGTTAGTGAAAATAAGATGTGAAAAACATTTTAGCAATTTGCCACAGTTAAAACATAGGAAGAAACTGTTACCAAAGTAATTTTTGTAACTGGAAATGGGAAGTGGATACTGCACAATAATTTTGTACGAAAACGCGATAGCGTTCTCCAGTAGAAGCGGAACCATACACTATGAGTTTAGTAAACCGCTGAAGTGATAGTATATTGAGAACTTGAGAAAATGAAGCAAAATTTCATCAGAAAGATCTGTTTTTATTAGTAAAAAATAATTCTTCATAATGGTGTGAGGCCTTACGCTGCTGCAAAAATAAGATAAGATAATATAAGTTGATGAGTCCCGAGTGCGGCATGCGCCTACGTGATCATGTTCAGCGTAAAAATATGATGAACGTGTAATGTATGCCACAGTACTTAATGTCGTGGAAGTGGTTGAATGCAAGCTTGGTCTATACGATGACTCAAGTTGACTTGACATTCGGTACTAAGTCCTGCTTTCTCCGCTACCAATTTATGTACCGCGGCTTGATATTGCAACGTTTTCATTCGAGTGCAAGTTCATATTTATCGACTAGATTGAATCTGAACTCCGGCTAAAGTCACCAGCATAGAGTTATTTCGAAAGTAGGAGAAAAAATCCATTTTTTTTTCTTTTGAAATCTTCAACTACACAATTTTGAATTGAAAAAGGCTGGCTCCCAAATTCGTCGCTTTTTTCGTGTTTAAGGTCTGACTACATTCTGGAAATAAGAAACTAACTCATATAAATTTAGTGGCTCTGTTCTATTGAAGTTAAAATAAGTGTTTGCCACCAAGTGGTTCTGCTCTATTCACGTTTTTTGACTCTCTTATATAAATTGTTCTCTGAACAAATTGAAAATCGTTCAAAACGATTCATTTATGGATACTTGTACTCTTGAATGAGGAACACAACAAGCATCCTCATTGATATAAAAATGTATGCGTGATACAATCGTAACAGGAATACCAAATTTATTAAATTCACGCACACTCGTATTCTTGATGGTAAACAGAACAGTTCATGTTGTTTTCTTGAGTTTCTAATGTAAACAGCTTTTCCTGAGCAACTCATAGATATATTTTCCGATAAATAATTTTTTCCTCATAATGTTATGTCCGGTGAACGTTGTTTCCTTACAAGTTTGCAATTTAAGGTATTGTGATTTCAAACATCACAAAAACAAGTACATACTCATTAAGTACTACACGGGAACGAATGCGACGAAACGAATAGCGGACGAATTCGACAGCGTATTTCTACGCGCCGAAGTGCCGTCAGAACAGCGCGCCGTTATTCATAGTGAAATGCTCAGTAAGTTTTCATAATCTCTTATGATTAGAGCTCATTATTTTTAGCTTACAGTTTTATCTACACCCCTCATATCTTTATTAATAATAGTGCTTATTCTTACGTTTAAAATCATTAAATTTCCTCAAATTTTTAGAAGGCAGGACAAAACACTCAACATCGCATTCAGATGTACGAGATAACATTGAGAAGAAGTTGCTCGGGGATGAATATCTAATGAGACATTTAATGCATATGTATTATTATGACTTTATCGAGTTCGGATTTATATAATTCGAACACGTTTATCTGTTAATGTTATGAAATGATGAAGAACGATTTCAAGTGGAATGATGATTCCTATTGAATTGTACTATTTTAAGAAATAATAAAATTACAACAAGCATAACATTTTCCACTTCTATTGTTCACTGCACATCAATTACATTTCATCGTTCTTTCTAAGCCAACAAATATGAATTGATTTTACGACTTCTACCGACAATTCTTAATGGCTTTATTATGTTTGAAAACTGCTCAGCTGTCAAAAAACTATCTCGCTTTATTGTAACGATTAATGCAATCGATGTTTATCAAAAGAGAAAAGAAGTCTGAATATATTTACAGTATCTATTCTTTAGAAAAGCGTTATCATCTAATTGAAATTAATTCGTTATAAAAGAATAAACGTTAATGTGCGCACTTTTCGGTACTGATGAGTCATATAACCTTCGCCGACCCTCTTATCAAACCGCGTTTTCCTCTGCAAGTTACGATTAGCACAACGATTTGACGTTCAATACTAATTAGCTTTTGCTCGTTTAGTTCCACATATTAGTAGATTCACGCGTTTCTATTTTTATTTATTTATTATTTATATTTATCTCTATTTCTTTGAAACCCCATCACTATTTTCAGACTCTTGGCTGCTGTACTTGAAAAATCTCGCAAAGCGAGCATGAATCGATTGGTACTGCATCCAGTACTCATAGTATATTTGCTAACGATTCCATTGACTGGTAAATGTCGAGTAAGCTGCTCTTATTGGAAATTCAATTGAGAATAGAAAATTTTAGTAACTGATAATAGTGAATGTTTTTCCACTGCTCTCTAAATATAATCTGTTTCGTTCTTACGGAAGCTGATTGCTTTGAGCAGAATAAAACTTCAAAAATTCTACACCATGTTTAATTGCTTACACATTTCGAATAGCACCAATTCAACATGTCAATCTATTGAATTTGAATTGATATTCAAATAATAGCAGATTAGAAGTACTGGTAAAGTTTCTTAAGGACTTTGAAATGTTTTGTTTTGATTGTAAACATGAACATAAACTCGCCACATGATGTTGATAAAATGAAGAAATTTCATTGCTAAGGAGTGGAGTGAGGATCGACCATTGATATCGTTCTAGAAAGATATTGACTTACATAGGAATTTTCAAAAAAAAAAGCCGATTACTCGTCCCTGTTGTGTTTAGGAGGAAGAAGAAAAAGCATCCGCAAAATACCCCATTGCTTTGTTCAGGTGGAATGAAGTGAAAGTACCTCTCACGATATCATTATGGCTTATTGGTGCCAGCATAGCTAAAATTAGTATGTTTTATTTCTTTTCTAGTATTTTCTTTCAGTATTACTCTGAATCGAATCCTAAGGGATTGCAATGAAATACTACAAAATCGTGCTATGTGGGATTTGTTTTATCACTACTCTACACCCTCATGATTCTTCAATCATTATGAAGTCAACTTGCGTCTTTTAAACGTTCTCCTTAGCAGCGAATCTGGATCGCTCAGTGGATACTATGTATTGCACAGCGTCAATTTAATGAATGGTTACGCATCTCGGAATCATGTCAAAATTATCCAAGCTTAAGCAAATATATAGCTACGGTAGTGCATTTTTCTTAGGATCGCACTGATTTTCCATGAAGACTCCCACATCATTTATTTTGCTTAAATCACTTTTACTACTTTGATGTTGACTGCCCTGATAACGTTGAAGAGAGCGTCAAAAGGGATGTGTTATCATGAACAAGAACTGAGCTTTGGATAAGTTATTGGTTAGTAATCCACAAGATTTATTCAATTTATTCAAAATTAGCTCTAAAGCTGCATCGTTTATCGCTTGAATTTTTCGACAAATCAGTCAGATAGCCTTAGGCTTGCAAATATAATTCCATTTGTCTCCTCAGTTTGAGCACTAATAAGTTTCAAATCATCTCTTGCAGGGTGTCATAGAAGACGATGATTGTGTCCTATAGTTAAGAAAAGTACTATTGAAATACAAAGTTACATCATTTAATTCTTTGCTGCTGTCAACACTACCTAGCTGATTTTCAGATGACTCGCTGAACGATTCACAAATTTGAAAGCTTGTTTATTGATTTTTATATGTTTATGTTTATATAAAAATTTCGCTACACTAGACGTGCTCTGTTGTTTAGAACATTCACTGGTTATTCTCATTTTTTCATGTCTTTAGCAATAAGCGTTGGAATTCAATTCTTTGTTATTGACTCCGTCCATGTAATCATTCAACATGTCTTACTCGTTCTTATGCACTACAGAAGTTAGTATAGCGAAGCTTATGATAGAAATTGGACGGTCGTTATTTCTTACGTCAAGGTTTATCGAACATGTTCTGAATTAGGGTGCATATGAACGGATCGCGATTCTTGACATCAACAGCAGATGAGGGTCGTAGTATGGTTGCTTGAGTTATATTAGAGATTGATAAATTTGTAACAGCCCTTTTAGATAAGTGCTTAGCAACGACTGGAAAAGGTTGTACTATAAAGCAAAAAGTGAAGTTTGTAAATTCTACATAATGAACGAGTTATTATTCAGTTGTTCCTCTAGGTAATGCTATAATTTATAGCAGTGCAATTTTCTAGTTTCGTTATCTTCGCATATATTTTATTCGTGTTGATTTTTCATATATTTTAGTTTTCCATGCGATACCTCATCTGGCAGAAATGTTTCCTGACTCTGCATTACTTATTATGATTGGTCTTATTATTGGTATTATTTTCAATCTTATAGGAGTAGCTAAGGTGTGAACTTCTGCTAGAAATCTAACATTTAATTTCGAAAATTCTTTATTTTTAGAACGAGTTTTTTCTTGACAGCAAAGTATTCATGCTCTATTTGCTCCCACCGTTAGTTTTCGATGCGGGTAAGTATCATTTTATTCTGTTAGACATAACGAAATATGCTTAATGATGAAGAAAATAGTGTTTTAGTTAGTAGTACAGCATAAAAGCAGAATCATTATCAAAACTGAATCATGAACACATAATTAAACTATATGAGGACTTTGTTGGAGATTGAAGATTGAATGAAGATCACGGAGTTAAATGGGCGCCTTCGTCGTAAACAAAAGCAGCCACACTATGTGTTAGCCAATTGAGAGTGGATTGCCAGACCTCAAACTTGTGCAATCAAACTGTTATTAGAATAATCTCCAAGCCAATTCTTTCACAAGCACTGTTGAACATTAGGCATACTTGCTCAGTGTTTGATGTAATGAATACGATTTTGTCGGCGAATCGAAGATGGTGTAGTTGCCGGCCGTCGATTTTCACCCCCATATCGTTTCATTTCATAATTTTCGCATGATGTTATCAATAGATTCGACGGAATATTGTTGCCTTGCTGAACCCTCATTTTTACGTCAATGATGATATCTCTATAATACAGGGAAATTTTGATAGGAAATGTCGTCAACGTCTCCTTTTCTGTTAAACGACCCGCTCCTGCTAATTTTCCATTGATTTCAAACTCTCTGGTGATTTGAAAAAAACACATCAAGACAATAGTTCAAGAAGTTCCCATCTCTTAGAGGTCGGCAATTAAGTGCCAGAGAAATCTAGAAAAGATAAGCCGCAGTGAGTTAATGAACAAAGGTCAACTTAAATCTGTTGATAGAGTACGCTAACATCCTATCACCTCAGCAATATCAAGTTGAGCACCAATATGTGGGGGTTCCCAAAGGGATTGATCAGCGCCAAATCTCATCTGGTCTTTCAAAACTAAAGGAAAATAAAAGGTATTTTGTATTCTATCTTTATGTCGTTTGAAATCTTTTAGTCACTATTAATAATACGTTTCATGTTTTTAATCACTGTTCTCATTGCTAAGATCAGTAGACACCGCATTTCATATTGAGGGTACTTCATGCCGGCTCGACAATTCTTTGATAACTTCGGTTCCATTCTTTGTTTTGCTATGATTGGCACGACGTTTAATATAATTGCCATCGGTATTGTGGTTTTTAATTTCAACAATTTATAGTTATTTTTTAATGTACTAGGCTCATTGTTTCACGTAGACTTTATGAAGTTGATAGCACTGTTCAGTAGCACACATATCTTATAGTCACCACTCAAAAATTTATTTCCTCTTAATTTCTTACCTATGGCGTTGCACTGAATAGAGGTTAATTTCTATTTTTTGACAAAGTAAAGAAAAACAGACAAAAGTGAAAAGAAAAATAAAAGCTTAAAATGATAGTAACAGATCAATCATTCTTGGCACATCATAGAATTGCAGCATAGGATTGTCTTTAACGGCAATGCCAATATTTTTACGTTCTAGCTTTATCTCTATGGGCTATATCTCTAACGGGTTTGTTTTCTGTCGAAACTCCACTGGTCCATTTATTGTTGTTTGGATCCGTAGCTGCTGACGTAGACCCAGTTGCAGTAATCGTCATTTTTGAAGAATTGAAGGTAAGGAAAGAGTGCTTTGAGCTTACAACAAAAAGGCATTGGCATTACATCAAATGTCATGCGATTTTATTGAATTCGTCGATATACTTGATTATTCTAATAAGATCAATCAGTCAACAGAGAAATGCAAGAAATCTTAAAGAAATTTCAGAGCAATGCATTCTTAGTGTCAGAGGAAATGTGAAGAGAAATTTGTAGATTTGATTGTACTCTTCTGTGATAACAGATTGTCAAATCATAGCAACAAGCCCAGTTTTTTAAATACAGTTTGCTGGGTTTCAGATTGTTATTTGGTCGGAAAGCACCATATCCCAAAAGTAGATATCGTGAGAATAAACACAAGCGTCAGATTCTGAATCATGATAGTATGAACAGCCGTAACGTGAACAACGCGCAGCTATCTATGAGTTACTCCCTGCAACAATGTCAAAATTCTTTTTTGAACTCACTCACTTAGGAGGCTCGTCCTCAAGTATAACCTGGATTATCTAGATTCCCGTTGATCTCGGAGCCTTGTCTTCTTTGATCTCTTCACTACGTCTTCGATGCTCTTATATGTTCCCCAAGCCGCTCGTTTCCTTCTGCTAAGCTATGGTGCTAAGTCGTTCATCATATTGATCTCACGACCCAGGTACACATAGCTTGAGCATTCGGAGATATTCTTTCCGCTGAAAGTAAATGGGGCATCAGATACGTATCCGTTCTTCATAAACATCGTTTTATGAAGGTATAACTTGAGGCCAATTTCTCCGCAAGCACT
>KN716307.1:0-49542 GCA_000816705.1 Dictyocaulus viviparus | reverse complement strand
TTACGTATGGAGTCGTATATAGAAAAGCGTAAAAAGTCTTCATTCAAAAATTAGCCTATTTGTTGAATTAACAATCTGCTTACATGAAATGACTTTTCTTGCGGCTATAAGATCACCAGCACAATAAGATTACCATTTAGACTTCAATATTTATTGGCTCATCAAAATGAAGATAAACCACATTGTGGTGGTCAGAGTATCCGAAAACATCATGCACATACGCAGAAACCACAAGCTTTTCTTTAGGTTATTATAACGCAAGGAAATTGAGGTGCAACCAGAAGAGAATGAGAACTTTTAGAGAATGAGTTGTTACACTCACAGAGATACAATTGAATGCTTTGAAGGTGTTCAAACAAAGATGATGTCTTGTGGGAGTTTGATATTGGAAACTAATTGTAAAATCAAATCGTATGGAATTCTATATAACCAGCGGTTGACTGAAATGAACGATTAGGGTAAATTTATATGAATATCAACCAAAAATTTCTTAAAGTAAGTGTTAATGAAGGACCAGTTTCTCCATCGTTTCTCATTGAAAGCGATCTGCTTTAGCCTCTAATATAATAACTTTAGAACTCAATATAGGGGTAATATTACTTTCTCATGAGGTTCATAGCAAGTTATCGTACTTACACGCAACCAATTTTGTAACTGTCATAGTGTTTTTATTTTCTATCAACTATAATAAGTTGTAATGTTATTCTTATAAACGTAAAATGATGAGTTGATCGTAAAATTTGGGACCTCAGCTGGGACTCAAGCCCACATCAACATATTCCTGATGTGGTGCACAACCGGTTGCACTGCCTCTATATGTTCTCTGATAGTATTTTTAAGTGAGGGCCTTGACAGTGCAATCTATAACAAACCAGACCGCACATCTGTAGATGCGGTTTTGAGCTCAAGCTGTTTCTAATTTTTATGACAAACTAAGCATTAGTATTAATGATTGTTCCGTAACTGTTCTACAAAATTTATATAGATTTGCTGACTCGAGTTCGGTATGGTGTATATATTTTTCGGCATGGTATCCGTATGGTGTATCCCAAAGTTGGGTAATTTACCTCAAACTTGGATAATAAATCTTTACTTAATAATAGAAAAAGAATAGAAAATATCGTATCGATGCCGATACAAATACAAGACGTATGTAGGAAAAGAGTCCTTTCCTTAGAGATAGAGTGAAGAAAGGTATAGTCGGTGGAAGAGCAGAAGTATGATGAGGTCTAATAATAGAGTGTTGCACAATAACTCCAACAATAAGTAGGAGAAGCAGAAGAAATCGTAGTAGAATAATCAGAAGAAGAGTTCGCATGAAGGGCTAAAGCTCTTGTATATCTTTATCCTATCAGAATGTTATGAATGATATGTATGATTATCATTATATTGAGAGGTGGTTTATTATTGGTGAATGTATGGGAAGTAGCAAGAATTGATACAATAGATACCATAGCCATTTAACGTTATTAATTAAGAAAACACTATTGTTAGCAAAATAAATTCAACGCGATATCCTTTGTTATAGTGTAGTGTTTTCAATGTAGTTAATATAAATCAGTTCAAAAACTAGAGAAGCTTAAAAATTGTTCGCAGGAAACTTTTAAAGATCGCATCCTTCTGGTAAAATGTACCGGTAAAACTTTGAGAAGTATTTTCGATCTGTTGTATCACTTGTGTTCATGTTAACGACAAGCAAAATCGATCAGGCGCTTACCGACCCTACATTTCGACACTATCTCACTTAATAGTATTTCAATATATTCTTTTCGTCGAAATGATCTGCTGAGCATTATAGTCCTTCCTATGACCTTCGTTGACGACCCACATAATTATCGATTTATTAGAGTACTTTCCATTAAGTTTTCTAACATTTCCTTTTTAACACTCGTTTACATTAGTCGATATCATAATAATTCTTCCTTGACGAAACTCCCACATCTGTCGTAGGATGGAAAACCTGTGAAATTGTGAGTTGCCATAGATCTTTCGTCCTGATGAACTCAGATCTTTCCATTCGTCCTATCCAGGTCTTCAGGCGTCTTGTACAACCAGTATTGGCGTTAATATCACCAACAACTGTGCTCCGATGTTTATGACCAATTACAGGTTAACAACTGCGGCTACCTGGTGAACATCTGCGTCACCGCATGTTTTGAGCAAGTTTCAATCCAGTGTTAAGCAACTCCTGTCTTTTCATTTTCGCCATTCTTCTTGCGTCATACTTAATTTCCATCAGTGACATCAAAAAGGCTCAATAAAGGATTCCGATGCCAGCATTCGTGCGTGGCACATAATGATTGTCAAAGTGGTCCTCTAAGATTTGAGCATTCTAGTTTAGCTCTGAGAGTTTGGCAACATTCACGTATTAGTTTACATAAAGAGTCCATTCGAAAGTTGTTTCGAAGTTAAGGGAATGAGATGCACTGCTTTTACTGTTTTGTGACTAGTAATCACTGGCAGCCTGCAGAGTTTTTCCATGCAAGTATATAATGTGCTAAGGGCAGGTTGCTGTTCTATATTAAAATGAACTCTAGCTTATTTATAGGAGGCGATTCCTAACCGCCTCACTTGCGCTTCCGAGCTTTTTGATTTGAAATTTGTGGACGGATTGAAGAGCAGGGTGCAATCCACATAACATAAGCTAAAATATACCTTTCTGCATACGGAAAGTATGAGCTTTTCCAGTACAGCGCAAAGAGAGAGTTCATCCGATGCCTTCGAGTTAGTACAAGATCGCTGTCGGTCCGTTTCTTAAATATGATTTGTAACGTGAGGTCGCGCCATGTTATCTTACGATTAAGCGGAAGAAAATCCTAGGAGGAAGATCAACAGTATTTGTAGCTAATATAACTGATAGCGAAGAGAGATTGATTAGTATTAGTATTGATTAGTATGTGTAGAAAAAAATCGTTTATGGCGATGTATAGAAATGTATAGTAAAAAGAATTGAAATGTAGTTGAAATCAAAGAGTTTTGTTTTAGTTCAGCATCAGCTAGCAATACAGACTGGTTAGATATCTTGAAGATTTTTTATCATACTGAAGCAGAAGTGTAATGATTGTTAAGGTATACGAATCGTGCCGAAATCGCCGTTCTTAATCCAGTTTTCGTTATTGTTTTGCCATTTTTCGCGTATTTGACGTCTGAAATGTTCGGGTTGTCCAGCATCATGGCGTAAGTCAAAAAATTTTTGCTAAACTTTCTGCAATGGTAATCATGTAATTTTTGAAATTAAGGAGATATTATCCATTTTTCAAGAATCTAATGTTGCTATGCAAAAAAGTTGTTTCTCACAGAAAATACCAAACAATTAATGCTTCCTGCATTTTACGTGTAACATGACAGAGAAGGTTTGATGTTAATGATATCCCATGAAAGCGTCTAAGAATCTAAGACACTTCTTTACATTGACGAAATGACCACTCTTTACCAAATCGGTGATGTTGATTTCACCCAAATTTCTCTGGTACCAAATAAATGACCCCAGAGGAAAGGAGGGCTTGATAAGTGTGGAGCTAGCTGCGAACCTGCGTGTACTGATTTAAGCCTGCGTATCACTGCGCCATGTCTATCACTGTGCTACTGACAAGCATGCTAAGTACACCATCGCATGATTAGAGGTTATAATGCAGGAATTTCTAATGTGTTTGCTTTTGTTTAGAATGAAATCTGAGATTTTTTTTGTACTCGGAATCAAACTAATTATGCCATATAGTTCTCAATAAACACAACTTCTTATGCTTACAATTATAGCATCGTATTCTGTGGAGTCGCTATGAAGCAATACGTTAAATCGAATGTACCAGAACAGGCTTTACTGTCCATCAACTATTTCATAAAGGCAGTTGTTGAATACAAATATGTTTTCATTTGAATATTTTTTAAATTTAAAAAGAAAGGAATTAAGCGATATTCTTCATGTTCCATATTAACATTGCATGCCAAAGTCGTACATATTGTGAAAGTAGAAAACAACACGAAAGTATAACATTTGAGCGATATTTGTTGGCTCATATTCTTCTTTTGTAGTGACTCCTATCAAAATAAGGCATTAACCTTTTGATTTCATTAGGCTGTTTTTTCCCTGGATTACAACAATACACACAGCATAATTTCAAAAATCTTGTTCATTCATCATATGATGGTATAAAATTTGCTTTCCTTTTCGGTCCAAACCAAGCCATACATATTCTCCTTCCACTGAGCTCTTACGTTTTATTTCTATGCAAGTTACGATTGTGATGGTGTGATTTATTCAATGGATGGAAACCCGAACTGATTCTGTTGTTTGATCCATTGGTTTCAAATCGTCAGCGCACTTTCAAGGCATCAAATACGAACGTATTAGTCCATTCTGCAACATATCGTTCAAGATTGTGCTTTGATTTCTTGGGGGTTCTTAGCCGCTACCTCATTCTTATGCAGTCAAATTCTTATTCTTATTAACGAGATCGAAAAAAAGAAAAAAGATTACTCTGACGAACGGTATCGTGTGGATACAAAGTTCCTCTCTTTATCACTACACTGTCGTTCATGATTGTGCTTTTCTTTATGCACGGTGATAGCAACAAAAAACTTTCGAAAACCAACCATTTATATTAAGTCCGGATAAAATATGTCTTAGGCAATCATGGAAATAAATAATTTGCATGCTATAGTTCTTGAGCATGTGCAACTTTAAATTAAGTACTTAGAACAACAAACTTTCCTACACAATAAAACACTGACTTAGTAACAATGAAATGCGATGATAACAATGTTTCAGCATCAATTAGAGAAGCTAAGATAATCCTAGGTATTGATCAATCCCTTGTGGTGGGGTGTGCCAACACATTCGTGTTTAAAGTGATATCTTGGAGGCGATTGAATGCGAGCATGGTTTACAATGACTTGAGTTGACCACTCTTTATCAAGTCAATGCTAGCTGTCCTACCCAGATTCCTCTGGTACCAATTTACCGAACCCGGAAAGATGACGGGCTTGGTAGGCCTGGAGTGCGGCCGCGAACTGATTCGTGGTCGCAGTGACATTGCGACACCTCCACCACTGAACCACTGTGCCCCTGGGATTAATTCGAGTAATACGGAAAGATTAAACGAGGTGCTTAGCTGTGTTTTCATAATGATAAGAGAATAAAAATAATTAACAAAGAGTAAAGCATTGGGTTGTGTAAGGACCATTAGTCATGCAATATATATAAATGAACTAAATAAATTAGTGGGGGATAACCAGTAATTCTGTAGTGGTAGTAATTATTTTTAGTCTCATTCATATCATTTTTGTTGTATCTCAATAATGCAATTTCTTCAGCTAAATCAAAGCAAAATTATCAAGTAAACTACTTGTCAACAAATATATAACTAATATAAGGAAAATAATACGTAAGCGTTATTCCTTAGATAAGCGATAAGAAGAAATTTAATACGGCTTGTTGCTAAAAGAAAGGTGTAAGGTTCAAGTCAGAAAAAGCTTTGGTATGCTAGGACAGAATGAAGAACTGTTCGTGACGTAATTTACAAAAAATCCATAAGTTTTATTTCTTTCTCAAAATTGTATCTCCTTTCAACGATTTGTACTCTTTTCGATCCCTCGAATATTAAAACTCATTACGTAATACTAATCAAAAATTATAGATGGTTAGACTAATGGTTTCTGGATTCTCATGACAAGCCACACTGTAGCACTCTTTTGTCGTTACTGCAAGCAGTTCCCTTGTCCTGTGCATTGGAGTATTTACTGTCTTTCAACGCACTTCTCTAAAATCACAACCAATTCTCATTTAGCCATTCCTGTAGACGTATTTCCAAGCTCGAATTTACTAAAACTACGCTAACTAATTTGCAGTAGTGTGTAAACATCGTGCTAGACAACTCACTATAAAGCTTTTGAGTTTCGGTTAGTAAAAAGTCTTTACGTAAAATTAAAAGTGGAATTGAATGTAATTAAATAAAATCTCCCTACACAGGTATTATCGATGAGCTCAGAAACAGTTATCTTCGTGTTCCTCGGACTTTCTACTGTCTCATCCAACCATCATTGGGATACACCATTCATCGTTTTAACCACAGTATTTTGTCTCATCTACAGAATCCTCGGGGTCGTTGTAATGTGCTTCGTACTTAACAAATACCGCTTGAACAAATTCTCAAAGGTTCGTCTAGGTGCATGTTAAAATTTATTTTTGCAAGATTTCCTTTCAAACTAATCTTGAGTGCTGAATAAAAATGATTGATAAAATGATGAAAAAATGAACCTCAGTGGTCTCTGATTATAGTGCCTCTGAAGGATATCATCTGTTGTACAGTTTTCTTCATGGCGGAATACAAAAAAGTCCATATGTGATTGAAACCGCACATTATCTGTCATAATCAAACTGATCGCATTTGTGTCAGAGGTGTTGTGAAGAAAAATCCAGCAGTGAACTCAAAGTTAAAGCATAAACGCCGCTATACTGAAAGTTCTAATGGAGGGGAAATGCGAACATATGATTGAAATAGGGAGACAAATAAACGCTGTTTATAGTAATTGTGAAAAACTGCTTTGTGGATTACCAAAATAGCAGAGAAGTCCCAAACGTCATTTCATATTAACGTAGGTATACGTATCGCACTTCTTAATGGCACTGTATCACTAAGATTGTGAACAGATAAATAATTTTGCCATGAAATTTCAAAAACCTGCAAAATTGGAGAAATATAAAAACAAGTATTTCACAACAATACAGATAGAGTTTAGTTTTAAATCAGAATAATTTCAGGTAGATCAATTTATAATAGCTTATGGTGGACTTCGTGGCGCTATTGCATACGGTTTAGTGGTAGCGCTGCCAGACATTCCTGCTAAGAATATGTTTATCACCAGTTGTGTCGTTGTCATCTACTTCACTGTCTTGCTGCAGGTTTAGTTTTCTTTTTGTATTTAAACTTAACAAAACTTCGTAACTGAAGCAATCTCAGGGCATCACTCTCAAACCTATCGCACAATTTCTCCAAGTTGAGAAGAAGAACGTACATAAAAAGAATATGACTGAATACATATACCATGAGGTGTGACGGCCATGCATTCCTTATCTTCTTTCAGTAATTGACAAAGAGTTATCGAATCAAAACTTTTATCACTAGATTTTCAGTTAATTGACTACACAATGTCAGGTGTGGAGGATATTGCTGGATTCAGAGGTCACCATTGGATAAGGGACACGTTAGTTCTTTCCTTTCCAATTTTTTTATGCCTAAGTCTAAGAATGAACACATTTACTATTTGAATAACAAAATTGTTCGAGATCTGTATATGTGTATGTTCGAGATCTTTCATTACAATGAGATGAGTTCTTAGTACTCTTTATTCATGGATAATATTAACACCTCGGAGCTCTGATTTTAATATCCACGGTGTTGTCTGCAGTTTTCTTATAAAATAATGTTCATTTCTTCCTTCTAATCATCTTAGTAGTATCACTTGAATGAAGCATCTTCGCTCACCTGGAGTCTATACAAGTTTGTCAAAAAAAATGCTAATGGAAAGATGTTCTAATGAAAATTTATACCATCGTGTAAACTTCTACCATTTTGTACAGAATTATCCGAGTAGGCATACTTATCCGAACAGTAATGAACTCAGTTTAATACCACATGAAGGCAGAATCAATATAACATGTGATAGACGCTTATCTGCGATTGACGTGGTTTGTAAGACGACAAAAACGTCGAAACGTTTAGGTCAGATACGATAAAGAACTGAGAAACTTTGAGAGAGCTAGAACAAAAAACGTACAGTTGTTCAAACAAGATTAATTTAGGAATCGGTTCTCCATCATTACAGGTGCAAAGAATCTATCAGAATAGTGCATGAGGTTGATTTTGTTGAATTAGGAGGCTCATAATAGATATAAAGAACATCTAACTTACTTGGATGGCCCGTCGTCACGCGTAGTGCTGTCCCCAGCAACATTCGTTTCGTTCTCGCGCAATTGTCATCCATGGTGGTGGTCTTCCGCGTACATGGCGATCGCCCAAGGTATACGTGAGACTTGGTTTCTTTGATTTCGAAACCATCAATGTTGATTCGATTTCTATCACACCATGGGTTCTTCATTAACTGATTTATTCTTAGTCCCATCTTTTTCACAACTTCGTTCAATTCGTTCAACATCATCTCTGCTTCCTCTGTGCTCGTCGAAAATAGAATGATATCGTCCGCAAAACGAAAGTTCGATAGGAATTTTCCATCAATACGTATGCGTCTTTCAACGCAACCCAACGACCTCATTATTTATTGCGGGGTGACAGTGAACAGCTTTGGCGAGATCAAACTGTGGCCTTGTCAAACTCCTTTTTTTTATGGGAATGGTAAGGCTCTGATTGAAAAGCTGTATTTTCGTTATGCAATTTCGATAACAGTCGTCGAGGATTTTCACAAAGGAAAGTTCCACTCCTTAATCGACAAGTGCTGACAGCACAGCTTCCGTTTCGACGATGTTGAATGCTGTTTCCTAGTCGACGAAAGTCGAAACAAAAGGCAGCTGTTAGTCTCGACAAGCCTCTATGACCCTTGCTACCGTCTGGACGTTGTCTATGCAGCACAATCTTTTGCGAAATCCTGATCGTTTTAAAGGTTGAGCCTCATCCAATGTTGTTGTTATGTGCACCACGATAATCTTCGTGAAGAGCATGTAAAGTACATTCAACAAGCAAATCGAACATTAATTCTGAATATCCCTTCGATCCCCTTTCTTATGTAGAAGGCCTTGTGCGATGTTCACCACTGATCCGGTATCTTTTCATTCCGAAGATATCTTGTCATATGGCGTGCCAGAAGTGCATGTAGTTAGCGGCTGCCAGCTTGAAGGAAGTCGACATTTATGTTGTCCGATCCATGAGCTAAGCCATTTTTCATGCTTTTTATAGCAGCCCAAACTTTAGATAGAAGGATTCGTGGTTACTTACCTTCAGAGGATATTTAAGAATCTGCCAATGAAATCGTGGAGCGGAAAAGATTGGTATCCCGTTTTCGTTGAGCATACTGACAGAGAAACACGGTAGGTTTTTGACGACATTTCGTCAGACTAGTTCGTTTTTCAGCTGCTATTCTTCCTTGTGTGTGTGTTGCGCCCGTCATATATGGAGAAGATATCGTTAAGAACGTCTCCATCATAAACGACTTCATTTCTTATTTCCGTACGATGATAGATTTTCTTCTCTACTTATCTGCTGAAATGAATCCTCGCACGAAAAAGGCGGTGATCAGATCCAGTGTATAAGAATGGTACTACCGACGTATCGAGGAGACACCATCTTCTGTTAACAAGAATGTGGTCGATCTCCACGTGGGGCGTTCCGTTTGGCAACTTCATGTTCGTCGGCGGTGTTCACAGAGAGTGAGTTTCCACGGAAGAGTCGTACCGTGGACAAAAGTGTCGCAAGTCGTTCTCTATCTTCGTTCTGATCTCGTAATCCTAACTTTCCGATCCTACAGTGCTTTTCATTCATCCTTCCCACCTTCGCGTTGGAGTTTCCAACAACGAATTTGTAAAAGGATTTTTCGTTTCAGATAACCTTTTCCGACTCGTTGTAAAATTCATCGCTCTCATTTGCTGCACCAGTTGGTGAATCGCAATTGATTATGCTGATTTTCTTATGACGTCTTAGTCGGAGACGAAGTATGGCTAAAAACGAGGAGATGGGATCTCATAAGAGTCGATGAGATGGACGACAGATGGGTGTACGACAAAGCCAACGCGACCGAAGTTTTATATGTGGACGTTCTGTCCACGGATGACAAATATTAATTTGAGTTGTCTTATGTCGGTTTTTCTGCTCTAGGTCTCCTGCAAAGCTACCAAGTGAAATTTAATACGTTTCGTAGCTTTAAGAAGAGAGAGCATAAGATACGGCGTCTGAGGAGACTGTTCTGGCATTGTATGAACAAAAAAAAAGCAATCTCCATAGCGTGTCGAGGACGTATTCCAACGCCACGATTGGCTCGAAATTTGACCACCTCTCACCGTCTGACGTCACGAACGGCAGAGTCCAGTGTGCGGGAGACTGAGGCCAAAGTTTTGCTCGTATAGCTTGGGTTTCCTCGATTCCTGAGATAACCCAGCTCAAGCGTTCTCACGGTCTTCACCACAGGCAGTCACCGGCCTTTATGGATCAAAGGGATGTGTCTATTTGTGACTTTATTATATGAACTCAGTGGTGGTTCTTGATAGGTTTACTCTTGGGTAGGTTTTTAGAGCAAAATGAAAAATCTAGGAACACTTCCCAGGCCACGTTGAGACAGTGAACCATCTGGGAGGAAAGAACATCTTGCACTTCTAATCCAGGTTTTGTACGTTGACCTATTGCAATAAAAAAATGGTCACCAACTTGTCTCAATGGAATCAAACAGATGCAGTTCACATATCACTAATTCAAATTGCAAATGATCCCTTTTGGTGAATGCACAGCTTAATATGAGTGGACTTACTTATACGATCGTAAATTCTTTGACGACACATATTTAATATTAGTAAAGAAATTGCCGGTCATATAATGAAACGTCCGTGATCTTCTTAGATAAATGAAACATATCTTCATTGATACCTGTCTATTCATCTTAAAAGCAAAGCTAAACAGCTATTCATATTAGAGGCATGCTGGTTTGAAAACTCCTTGACAACAAACAGATAATCAATGCCGACGTTTGCAAGTGATAACTTCGTAAGTTTGTGGCAGCAGTGCGAGAAAAGTCTAGAACGACTCTTCTCACCCTTTTCGAGAATAGAACTTGACCTACATCATTTAAGTTGATTTGTCAATTTCAGGAAAACTGGGAAGTACCACGGTTCTAAATTCTCTGTACAGCCCTAATATCATCACCAGATTATCACTTCTTCTGCTCTTCGAAGAAGCATGTTTGTGCAGAAAAATTTAAAAACTAAAACCATCTTAGGAGTGTCTTCAATCAGACTCAAATTGCTGGCCTTTCTAGTGAAAGGAAAACTTGTCAACCAAATATTGATAGTAATAATATAATCAATTAAATATTTTTCTATATAAAGTTAAATTAACAAAAGTATTGCAATGCAAATACAATCACAGAAGAACCGAATAATTTTTGCAGAACTAATGCATTTGGTCTGTATTTAAATCAATGAATACACGTTGATATATACAAGAACTTTTAGAAAAAACGCTTTGAAGCATAATGATAGTTGGAGATTGCAGGTTCCAATACGTTAACAACAGTTATCTAAAACCAATTCTTATAAATCGACGCACTATGAAAAGTATGGACAATACTAAGATTGTGAGGATGTTTGAACGATTACAAATGCAGGATGCAACAAATCTTGTGAAGGTTAGGTGAACGGATTGATAGATGAAAACATATGGAGAAAATCGAACGTCATTTGATTCGCATGCGATTGTCGTATAGAAGCTACAGCTCAAGAATTGTCTAAATGGTTTCATCTTTCAGGGAAATGGTGATTTCTCAAGAAATCAAATATTCGTTCAAACTCTTATTGATCACAGTCGTAGCAGAAGCAGCACCACGGGGTATGGTAATATTTCAATTTGATTTTAAGTTAAACAGTGAAATTCCAAACTATTATATTCTTTGCTACGAAGAGAACACAACCACATCTTAAGTTCCAATTATGTCGGATGTATTGATGTGGTATAAATGACGAGAGTCGTCTGAGCGTTGGTTGTATATTTAATATATGTCCTAAAATTCAACCCAGGTTTCAACTGCAGTACTGTACTTGTAAGCGAATTCTCAGAAGCTTGAGAAATAAGCCATCCCCTAAGATATGTTTCAATGAATGAAAAGGAAGAAATATTCGACTAATATAATCACCAAATAGATAACAATTGGTAACTATTGTTCAAGAAGGTTTTTTTTGTTGTTGTTGTTTTGTTGTTGTTTTTCAAGAGCTTCTTCTCAAAATAATTCTTTTTATTCCAAGAAATAGAACTAAAACGTTTTGTTTTTAAGGTCAAGATTTAGTCTGGGGATATTATGGAAGCTGTGAATTGCTGAAAGAGAAATTGATTTTACCTTAGATGTGAATGCATCTCAGCAAATATACGAACATAAAGAATGGCCCTGAAAAATTAAGTTTGCAACCCAGTGAGCGGACTTTGTATAGGAAGACTAAAAATTTCTATTTAAAATAGATCGTATTAAATATTATTTGTTTCCGTCAACGATGGTTTCTTTTCTTTGATATTCATAAAATTTCCAACTTTAGCCAGCAGAAAACTGGAAAATTTCTCGTTGCCGACGCAATTGAAAATGATACCATTTAAGGAGTTACCCATACTAAGAAAACTGCGCAAATTTAGGGCTATATGATTAGTAAGATTAAATAAAATAAAATGCAGCGAAATTAAATAACATGATTCATACGTCCTTCCTACTCATTGGAGATGGAAGTGCGAACGAAAAAATAGCATATGTTACTTCTGAAAAGAGACAAAATAAAAAAAACGTAGAACTCGCATCTATCGACGAAATACGCAATCATATGTGCCAATCCAATAGAAATCTGTGAAAATCTTCCGCTAAAGCAAAACCACATAATTCGATTTATGGCGTATTTTAATAACGCGATGGACATTTTCATCTCGAAAAAAGGATATTAGTGCGTCGATAATTTATTACGAAAAAACTTCCTTTACTGTAAATTCAGTTTTATCAGGCTTGAGTTTAAGTAATAGTTAAAAGATGTCTGATGTATAAAATGAAATGCTGTAGGAACTCGTTTTCCTCCTACATAAATTCAATGTGCTGCAAACGAATAGAAACCATTGGTTTGTCCATGAAGGGAAATCGTACTATGTGACAACCCAACATCTATCACACTACCTACGTGATTTTCCTCCATAGAGGCTTGAAACGCATAAAGTATCAAAATAGAAATTTTAAAATAGAAAGAAATCGAGTAAACTGAACGTTACTTGTGAATTCCCTTCATTAACTAGAATAATGCATCCATATTAATTACGTTCCTGATGCGCTCAATTATGACTGCAGAATTATGCCGTGAGGCGTTTTCTGAAGTTTTAATTAAATTTCTCGCTAAGAAGTCATATAAGCAGTTATCAATATCTGATTCTCATTAAGAGATACTTCACTTGGTTCCATGGATCTTGATGTCATGCACCTGACAGACCATGATTTCACTGTTTACAGTCGAAGTGCCGCGGTTAACATCGACACTTGATCGCAAGCTAATAAATAAATCCTCATATTATCACGAATCAGTTCAGGTTGGTTGCCAATTTTCTAGGCGCACATGTCTTAGCTCCAAAATAGGGCGACGCAGAAATATACAGCATTCAATAAGGAAAAATAGTTAAATGAAGAAATAAAAAGAGACAAAGAAATTTACAAAAATGGATAAGCAGTTCATTCATTACGTTGATATCACTGAACAAGCATATGGCTTATGTTACCACGTTCAAAAACTGCACATAACTTACTAATAAAATGCTTCGAAGCTCATGAATTATAAACATAACGTCGATAGTATCAATAGATAAGAAGTACACATAGCTCCCCTTATTTTTAATATAGTTTACATTGGAATACAATAGGGCCCTCATTAATAACTCCTTCCTTGTAATATGTACATCTAAATAATGAGTACAAACAAGGATGTAAAATGGTTATTCTAACAAGAATTTCACTGACGTTCCCTTAATCTGGCTTCTATGTCGCACACCAAAAATGTCCATTATTGAAGAAGTAACTCAGAAGTGTCGAATGCTAGTCAAGTTGAGTCATGCAGTTAACCGTTCCATTTCGGTTTTTAATGTATCTAGTGTATTTATAGGTGGTCCACATGTAAAATTAGCGCAAATAAAAACTGTAGGTGTTTGTTCCTTCAACATTCCCATATACATGGAGCACCGTTCAGTAATGAAAGAATTGTCTGAAAGGAGTATAGTTAGCTTATCTAGAAAATGTAGGACTGAATAATCGAAGCCTACCTATACTAGGATCCAAAAATAAGACCAATTTGTTCCAGATGTAGTGTGTCTGAATTATGTTTCGGAATAATTTTACGTTTTCATCACAAGCTGACCCAACAATTACAATCTAAAAGTGACTTTATGGAGAAATTTAAATTAAAAGTGTTCTTTAGAAATTCAAAAATTATATATTTTAAAAATTTGTAAAATCGCAACATATTAAATACGAATATGCGTACCTTAACCGATCCCTTTACCAATCGAATGAATCCTGACACCATCTTTGTAAGAATGTAAGGGTGTCTACAGAATTAACACATACGTATTAAACAGAATTAAAGAAAGACAAAAACCTTAAATATCAGATATTTGAAAACAGTAGATATAAGTTACACACTTTGTTAATCTACTAGAACATCCTTCTATAATTTTTTCTGCCTTGCGTTTATATTCCTCAGTATTGAAGTATTCATAGAGGCGAACCAGATTACCTAAAGCAACTGAAGTCGCACACGGTTCCGCACCGTCTTGATCTGCAATGTTAAGAAATCAAAGTCGTTAAATCATACATATATTATTATAAATCATTAAGCGTTAAATCATTATCATAAGAAAAGTCGATGTGAAAGGTACCAGCAAAGAAGAAAAGATGTATTTCTACTTTTTTAGGATGTTCTTCAAACTTATGCATGAGACTTATGCAGATATGTTTATTCAATTCTTCAGAATACATACTATGATTACTTAGTTCCTCATTCAACACATATTCGTCTAATTATTATTCTCAATTATCGAAGAAAATAAATATTATTATTAAATATAATATTACAAACCACCTGCTGATCTCAATGTTCGCCCGTAATATTCATAAAATATAACAAACACATACCTTCCATAACACGTACATTCACGTCACTGGATTCCCTTCCAATGTAGTATCCAGTTTCTTTCTCAATGTCCCAAAATTTTGTGTCCTTAAAACACATATGATTGTACAATGTGGAAAAATGAAGATGAAGCCTAATACCATATCATGCTGTAGCATGTCGGCAAGCTTCAATAATTGCAAATCCCCTGTTACTTGATAGAAATCCAAGAGCCCCTGGATAAGCATAGCGTAGTCATCCGAAAAAGCGTTGATTGGAGTGGAACTGAAAATAACAGAGAAACCAAGTTGCTTTTTCCTAACCTATCAACTCGTGAACATACGTATTCTCCACATCCCCATCAGGACTACTGTAAGCACATCGTAGTAATTGTTTATTCTCATCTATTAAAAAGCATTTCACAAATTCCACAATTTTGTTTGCTCTCACAACGTAATCACAACGAGGTGACGCAAGTGCAGCCTTAATATGAAATTTTAGTTTCAAAGTCAGAACGAAAAATCAGTATCTTCCGAAACAATGAAGCACGCCTTTGCTAAACCAGTAAGAGCTAATCCTTGCCAAGCAGTGACCATTTTTGAGTCAAGATGTGGACGAGGACGTTTAGAACGAGCTTCGACGAGAATAGACTGCAAAAAAATCAATAGATGTTTAGAAATGATTCGTTCCACTTCAACGTACTTAGTAGCCTATTCTTTATTATACATAGTATAAAAACATTGAAGCTGGAAGCAACAACGGTTAATAAGACCTTTTAACCTATTCTTATGTCAAGTCGTAAAAATAAGTAGCACAATTACTTCATTATGAAATCGTAAGCTTTAAATTTACTATTATAGCTAGATTTGCAATTCAAAATACAACACTTTCACTGCAGCCGTATCTGTCATATTGATAAACGTCTCAAACAAGCCATAAAATGGAGTTACCGTGAGTACTATGCTCCGTCAGATACGTCGATGATGGAATATTCAACCACAGTCGTAGAAAATTACCTTGGCTTTCATGATACCAGCAGATAGTAGATCGCTTTCAATACCAAGTTGTTTCGCATTGTCTTCATGTGATCGCAACATACGCAAAACATTCTGATGTCTAAGCTCTCCATGAGGGTCCTTAAAATTGCATTATATGTGTACAAGATTTCATATAAGCTCTGAGCAATTGTACTTTTCTACTTAACTCAATCTTACTATAGGCATGCCCACTATGAAGATGTTGGCCACAGATTTGTTTTACCGCACTGAATTCCAAAAAATTCATTTGTGACATGAGTTTCCATATAACATATTAAATACCATCGCATCAGTTTACGTATTTTTGAACATTGTTTCAAGTCATGAAATTCCTAAGTATTTTGGTTATTGCCGGAGAAATAGTCATATTCAAAAAGCAGCTACAGAGTTCTAGATTGTAAGAAATTTCGTTCTTACAATGTGACCAGTTTTCAAGCTCTGAAGTGATCCGACGAATAATAGTTAGGTAATGAGCAGCTAACACTACTGCCAAAGCTTCACAACCAACTGATTAACAGATTACAATTTCTCAAAAACCAAATGAAAATTCAAACCTTGATTCTGCTAACATTTCCTTCTTCCTCAACGTTATAATAATGGCGAAAAACTTTAAAACCATCCTTCTCACCAATTCTTAAGTCTTTCAAAAGCTCTTGAATCTAAATCGCCAAGTAATATGAATAGGAATTCATACGCAAAAATTCAAATGTCATAACTTACCTGAGACATTTCCCATACATAGAATGCACCTTCCTTTTTCTCTGATGAATTCTCAGCGGGTAAAGAATCAGCATCCTCTGCAGAAAATAAGCCGCCATCCTATATTATACTTTGTTAAATATGAATCATAAAAATTTGATGCATCACAATTTCCGTACCCTTAGAAACGAATCGACATTATAATACATGCCGAAGCAACTCGTTTCTTTTCTACATAGCTAAGTATCAAAAAATACAGTACATCTAAAGAATTTATCATAATTGAATATAATATGGTACTACAGTATTAGCTTACTTTATGTGAAAGACATTCTTCCATGTATCCAGCGATATCTTCTACGATGTCACGAAACTTGCCGCCGAAAAGAAGAGAGTAGTCCGAGTATACACTTAGTAATTGTGCTTGGTCATATAACATCTTTTCAAAATGTGGCACATGCCATTCCTCATCCGTGGAATAACGATGGAAACCCTTCAACAAAAAATATCTCGGATCTCGCGCGCTTCTATGAAATTAAGACATAGATTTTTAAGAAAAGTATGGAAAAAATCAAGAGTCATATATAATGATATGGATTCGTCAAGAAATAAAACCAATTTTTCAGTTAAAATGGAAAATTTAAAAGAAGTACAAACAAACAGCAAAATACAAACATAAAAACAAAGCCATACTTTCCCTATATGATCGTGAATTCCACCCTGGTTCAGTGCATTAAGCGTACTCTCAAGCATAGAACGACAAACCTCTTTATCAGAGTTGTCTTTAGTCCAACAATAGTAATTTATAAGGAATTCTAGGTTACCTTAAAAATGCACATATATATGAAAGAAGAGTTGAAATAGTAGTTAGCATGTTTAAAATACTAATTGATTACGCAATAAACTAACATGCTTTTGGAAATTTAGGCGCATCACCAAAGCCACCGTGCAGTTTATCAAAAGTTGATGCATTATGTTTCATAGTACTTCTCACAACTATTTCCAGAACAGGAATTTGATCTGCCGGGTGATGAGATCCTAGATAACACAAATGTATGAAAACCTTTTAAGCCTTCTCTTCTATGAGTGCACCTTTTTTCAATGCATCAGTAATTAATCGCCCTTGTCTTCTTATTGAGATTCTTGTGTTATGATCATTCCACTAAATTATAAATAAATGTAGGTTTTTTTCGAAACTCGACAAAATAAGTGGACAAATAGGAAAGGATACCAGATTCTATGCATCTAAGAACTCACATTTTCCATCACAATTTTTAAAAGTGAAGGAAATCCTAGGCGGCCAGGTGAGTCACAAGGTGGGAAATACGTTCCTCCGAAAATGGGATCCAAATTAGGTGTTAGGAAAACAGTCATAGGCCATCCACCTGATCCAGATACAGTCTAAGAAAATAAGTGAATAGATAAAATGTCCAACCTTTTAGAGTGTTAATCTGTTTAATTAAACAATACTAAGAAAAAAATACGCATATAATAAGAAGAAAAAGTCTTTAGTAACAATTGTAATTATTAATGTAGATTTACACTCATATGTCTGAACTATCGTTTGAAACTCTTACGTATTTTCCGCAAAAACAATTTTCATCAATATAAGGAAAGAGCAACCTGTATAAACGACATATACAGCTTATCAACATCAGGTCTTTCCTCACGATCAACCTAGAAAGCATATTAGAATGACAGTGCAAGGTTTTCAAATAAGCTAACATTTATTATACCAAACGAGAAGTTTATTTAAGTGTCGAAAAAGAAATCTTACATTCACCTTTATGCTGACGAAATTATTATTTAGTATGCGTGCGATTTCTTCATTAACAAAAGACTCCTTTTCCATCACATGACACCAATGACATGTAGAGTAACCAACTGGAATAATAAATCATTCGCATCCATCGGAATTTAATTAGCAAACAAGATATACAGAAATTCACGTGATTTTAGGAAAAAAATATGCAAATTAAAGTAAGAATAATATTCATGGAATTAACTTGAAAGAAATATTGGTCGATCCAACTCTCTTGCTTTTGTAAACGCTTCGGAGCCCCATGGATACCTGTAAGTGTTATAAATAATAATCAACGGACGACCTATTAAATGAAAATTAATGTGATAGCAGATCTAATAACCAAAATCAGCAGTTTGAATTACCATCATTTACACATAATTACCAATGAGTGAAAATAAAATGACAGCTGATTCGTAAACAATCTAGGTAATAGTAAGTAACCCGCAACATACATTTATATTTAGTTGCCATTTTTGACGACTTACTGCAAAAACGATTTCTTATTCTTGTTTACTTGAAAGCTTGTTCTCAAAAAGGAGTTGGCCTGCGCTTTAGTGAGCCTGATATCTTCGCCAGGAGACAGTCAAGAATAAATGTTCATGTTTCATGTTCAGTATCTAATCAAAGCTCGTGTTGATTACCGATCATATGTGACGCATTACATGTCTAACTCCCAATCCTAATCATCAAAAGCTTGGTGAATACGATTGCATCGCTAATCTTTGACCGCTGATCATCAGGCCTTCTGTGACCAATTTTAGCACTAAAATCCCAACAATCACCTTGAACAATATAACCTCTGCTATCGCAAGTTCCAAAGAACAGCTTTTCTCCAGTGTTGTAGAAAACGCTTAGTGGCTGGTGTCTTTTCGTTTCGGCCTGTCTGATCACGTCGTACCTGAATTTCTTAGCATACACCAGACGGTCCACTATGAGGATCTTGATACCGGCGTTCGTACATTGTATGTACCGATCGCCATCGTCCTCAAACTTGCCAGCCTACCCCAGTGAATGGACTGGAATTTATTTAATCACACCAGGATCAGGAAATCCATCCTTAAAATTCACTTGCGCCTTTATGCAAGAACACGTTCTCTTTTGGTCCACAATTCATTGCCTATTCGGCACCACACCTGGAGAGGTGACTAAAAGGCTCGAGATCCCTCAACAAAGGAGATTCGTAGACAGATAGCTTTTGGGAAGACATCGTCATTGACAACATCGACGAAGAATACATGAGTACCTGGATTCCCTTTGATCATTGGCTAGGTAAAGCAGGCACCAGTAAAGTTTCCATTTTTTCCTATCGCGCACAAAGGTACTCCAATAAGTTCTTTTCGCTTTAGGGAGCATCAAAATCCCTTTCTAGAACCTTGGTGAAGAGGTTCTATTTCGTTTATTATATTGATCTCACGACCTAGGTACACATAGCTTGAACATTTCGAGATATTCTTCCCGTTGAGCTTCAATGGGGCATCAGCAACGTATCTGTTTGAGCATCGTTTTCTAGAGGTCTAACTTGGGGCCAATTTCTTCACAAGCACCACAGTCGAAGTCGGCTAACATTTGTTTCGCTTGCTCGATGTTTGTGTAATAAATACGATGTCATCGGCGAAGCGAAGATTGAGAAGTTGCCGACCGTCGAATCTCACTCTCCTATGTCGTACCGCACCAATTTCCGCATAATATTCTCAAGAGTGGTTGTGAAAAATGTTGGCGATATAATAGTATCGCCTTGTTGAAACCCTCTTTTAGAATTGATGACGATGTCTTTAAAGTCGGGATAATTTTGGTATTGAAATTCTTATATAGCTCACAAAGAATCGATATACGGAGTTGGAAACGCTTGAATGGTTACTGCTTCTACGATCGCTTTTGTCTCTACAGAATTGAAAGCTTTCTTTAGATTAATGAAGTTGAGAGTAGTTTTTCTCGTGATACTTCTATTAGTCTTGTGATTGTGTGAATATGGTTTGCTGTGCTCAACCCTTTTCAAAGCCTTTATTCCTCACGTGGTTGTTCTTCGTCTAGACTCCTGCCAATCCTGTTAAGGATGAATCGTGTAAAAAGTTTATGGACAATGAAAACAAGCAGATTGGGCGATAATTAATAATTGTGCAGCAACACCATCCTGCTGGTTTTTCATTGTCCTGGAACTTTGCATTTGGACAGGTAGCGTGGGAAGTATAATATTCTAATCCTGTTGTACGATTTCTTACCGACGGATACGTTGGCTCGGGTTCAGTAGCCGTATGGTTTATCCCAAAGTTGGGTTATGTGCCTCACACTTTCATAATAAACCTTTATTATAAAATAGAAAAAGAATAGAAAACGTATGTAAGAGTAAGAGTCCTTTCCTAAGAAAGAGTGGAAAGAGGTATAGTCGGTGGAAGAGAAGTGTGATGAAGTCCGACAATAGAGTGTTGTACAATAACTCAAACAATAAGTAGTAAATATAGAAGAGTTCAAAGAAAAGTAGTTCAACAAAGAGAAGAGAAGAGAAGTGAAGTAGGTATGAAGCGCTCGAGCCCTCTTATACTTTTATCCTATCAGAATGTTATGAATGATATGTATGATTATCATTACATTGATGGGTGGTTTATTAGTGGTGTATGGGAAGTAGCAAGAATTGCTACATATCAAGTCGGATTTCGGATGGACGGACGTTCAGAGCAATATAATCGTTTTTCCTCTTATTACATGGACGAATGTGGCTATCGAAGAGATTCTAGTAGTAATCGTAGACGATTTCCCCCATCGCCTTTCTGAAAGGGGTAAGTTCTGGGTCCTAACGCCGGAAAGCAGTCATCCTGGTATTGTTATTTGTGAAGCATCGAGTGGCATAGCGCATGCTTTTGCCAACCTCAGCTGCATCAGTCATCACTTCGGCTCTTCTGTCGTTAACTTCTTTTATAGCTTTTCTGCTACGCTTCTCTCAGAGGTTAGCCGGTAATTGCATGCTAGCCGCTCCACTTTGGCGTATCAACTCAAGAGTTCTTGAAGACAAACGTCTCTTAGTATTCATTGGACTCTCGCCATTTTTCCTAAAAGCTGGCTAAAGAGTTGTATAAATCCCAATTTGTTTTCATACTAGGATTCCGTTTTTAAAAAAATTGCAGATTTATCCCTTTTGCGTGTGAATAAAAATTTGGTCCTGTGAGTAAAATGTGAGGAGACGATGTTCGGGTCCTGCGTAGAACTTTGGGACAACTGCGACGTCCGTTAGGCAAAATCTTCTATTTACTACGTCGTCTATTTCGTTATGGTACTTTCAATTTAAGACAACCATGTCCATCGTAGGTAAAGAGGCTTCTGAAATTGAGAGTTATTATGGTAAATATTGTTTGCTATGATAAACTCTGATAGCCGCTTTCCCTGTTCATTCCATTGCAGTCCGTTCTTCAGGCGTTCTTCTACAGCCACTTTAAGCATTAAAACCGCCAACAATGACTTTGTAGAATGTACGGTCTTCTCTGTAGAATTTCTCCAAGTCCATATAGAATGCTTCAATTTCATCTTCATCGTAGTCTGAAGTAGGAGCGTAGACGATGAGGATTTTCAAAGCCGGTGTTGGACTATGTCTTTTCAATTTTAAACGTGCGATTTGAGTCGTTAGTTGTTCAAACAAATCAATGTTCATGACCAAATTAGAATTAACGAGTACACCTACGCTACCGATACCTCTGCTATATGCTCCGAGGAACAGTTCTTCTCCAGTGTCGGGAACAACGCTTAGTAGCTAGTTTTCTGTGCATACCTCAGGTCATCTATGGAAGATTCCGTTGCAAGCGTTCGTGCATTGTATGTACAAATCGCCATCTTAGTGCTTTCACGTTTAGGCAGCCTAGTTTGGCCCTGAGATTTTAGCAGCTAATTAATACTCGTCCTACCCAACGCTGCCGTACCGGAAGCTCTTTCGGGGTCAGGGGGAATGAGGCGAATTTTTTAGACTGTGTTTTGCGATTCTTCCCACGGCTAGCTTGCAGAGCCGGTCTGCAGGGGCTAAAAAGCTTTGGTTTATTCATGGGCAGCTTGCCAGTCTATCCCAATGGTTGGACTACTGGAGTTTACTGGAGTCTGAGAGTTTAGTTGCTGAGGCAACCCCTAACCGCCTCCCATGTACTTCTTATCCTAGTATCGGATACAATCCATATTCACTTAAACACAAGTACGTACGTATGCATATAGAAGGTATGAGTCAACCTGCACAGCAGAATCAAGGAGTCAATCCCCTGAATCTATGTGCGTCTCGAGGCAAGTACACGGCCGCTTTTGGTTTACGATTCAGCGCCCTATCCGCCACCTGGCATCGCGCCACGTAGCTTCGCGACTAACCGGTTTGAAATCCCTCAATGAGGGAGATCCGCGGTGACGAGGAATACTACCTCTTAGTTACCTTCACGATAGCGCAAAAGACGCCGAAAAATCAATAAATATTAAGACTACTAAATGACGTTGTGTTCAACAAATCTTGCAGTTACACAATGATGTGGAGCAGCTAAAACCGCATCATATTTGCAAATGAGAAGAACACCTAATTAAGAAATCCGTAGCGCGAAGGAAATCAGATCAAGATTGATGATTCCTTATTGGAATAAATCAAAGCTCACGTATATCTAGAACGTTGTCTTGAAAGACGATATTAACGAAAAATTATGTAGAATAAGGGATGCACAAGCCAAGTTTAGAATTCCTAAGAAATATTTGATTATGTAGCCCACAGAAGCTCATGCACTCATAGTTTGTCCCATTCATATTTGCCGCAGTGAAAACAATGCGTGACAACAAAGAATAAAGTATATACTATTTTATTCTACCTTTGTGAATAATGATGACCAGTCAAGCTTTCAAGTCTGCGTAGTAATATGGATGTAATCGAGTACTGATCTAAACCGTGTGGCAGATCGAACTTTTTTTCACTCAACAATATCTTTTTTTTTTGGAGAAGATATATTTCTCGAATTGCATGTAAACGTGACTACATTTTGTCGTTACTGAGAAAGAATTCAGACTCATTTAATTTCATACAAGTACGAAGACATATTGTTCATTTTTTTCTGTAATTTGTTTTTATCATCTCATGCTATGAATTACAAGGATTACTTTTTCCAACGTCTTTTCATTTTGCTACTATTTGAACTGTACGGAGATTTTGAACAGCATGAAGAATGAAAATGAAAGATTGGATTGAAATTAGAAAATCTCTTTTAGATTGAAAACAAACTCTACACGATACTTTTATAACAGTAGAACCATTGAATTACAATTATCTTCTTACAAATTGTTAATCTTTCTAGATTATTTGACAAATCTTTACATTTCAAAATTTCATTATGAAAACGTTTCAAACAAGGTTAATGAGTAACAAGTTTAGTGTCTGGAGAGCAGACAGAAAACAAACATACCAGACAACTCAAAAAGAATTCTGGCACAAGAATCTTATTGATAATCCTTTGAAGGTTTTCCACATATCACGCATACATCTTATATTCTTATAGACAGGCTCTACCAGGATCAAAAATATTTTCACTCTTAGCACAAATGTTTAACAATTTAGTACTCACCATTCAATAGGGTTGTACTGGTGCTGTAATAAGTATGGCGATTTCTCAGCAGCGAGTTTATTTGTGGAACGTCCTTTGGACGACATACTTCTGAAATCTATGATTTAGCACACCACTAACATCACGGAAATGTCTAATAAGAAGCATAACTAAGCATTTCCACTATGAAAAATCTCATTATGCTCTATTAAGGCCAGAAATATCTTAAAACTATTACTTTTTAATTGAAAACATGTTTCTGCCAAAGTAGAAATATCTAATTATTTCGACACATTTTAAAATATGAATCCCATTCACAAAAAACCATTCTTCTCATTCTCAAATGGTACACGTTATTAGCAGAACGCCAATGTCAGATTCTTATAAATGGAACAAGATGCTTTGCACAAATCTTTATATAGTACAGCAAGACGGGAAATGATGTAGATCATGTCGGAAGAACACGAATAATTTTCCTGAACAAGCTCAACTTTATATGTTCAAATGAATGCTTGTTAAAAACAAAAGTAGGTAAAACATTCCGTCAGGAAGTGAATAGTTTGAATAGTATATAACTTTTCACGAATTCACGTTTCCCTCCGTCGGAGTTTAGCAAATATTCCTCAATGTTACTACATAGTCCAAGATCTCAAAAACGTCTTGAAAGCAAGTATTCCTTTTACGAAGAGCAAGGTTAGTGGATACAGCACATCACAGTTATTATTAGAAATTAAAAACGTACTCGCCATTCATCTCACAACTCTGCAGGGCACGTATCCGATTTTATGCTCTATAGTATAAAACAATATAAACCATCACATTCAATCAAAAGCAATGGATGATTCCACAATATTTTTTACTTTTATGTTCAACAAAGAAATATAACTCAAATCCCATGATAGCAGATGGTTACAAAATCCTGAATTGCACACCTAAAATTCGACGCATCAAATTAGCTCACCCTAATACTGACGTGTTCTAGGAGTAGTAATATCACCACTGCCTAACTCGTTTGATCAACAGTTATAAAGAAAAAGGTCAGGGTCAGATAGCGCAAAAAAACAATCTTTAGAACTCTGATATAAGCTCATCTGTTGAAGCAATGACTAAACATATTCTGATCTTTTCGTTCTCTACACCAGATTCCACAATTGAATTGGTATTCAATACAAGATGTATAATTTCAAGAAGCCGCTGAAGTGATATATTCAGTAGTCACGGCAAAATCTTATACATCGTGAGAAGAGAAGTACACTCACGGAAACTTTGAAAAAATCACTGTTTGCTTTTCTAACGATTTCTTCACACGAGAAAACATATTTCTTGCGAAAATCTTCAATATTCATATATACACTACCAAGTGGAGTGGCCTGAATAACCTGACACCTTATTAACATAACAAATAACTGGAAAAGCAGAAAATCAAAGTATTCATAACTACATTACAAAATACCGTTTCATCCTTGTTTATGCCTGTTTATTACAAAACACATCAAAAATAAAACATTTGCGAAAGGAACATTCAAAAAGATACACTAGTCATCAAGTGGAGATTTCTCTGGCGGCGGTCCACATGGCAGGATCATGCGATTTATAAGGTTGTAACGAGTTCTTGCTCGAGATTCGTTCTCAACTATAGCAATAAATGATGTCATTCCAGGATGGCTTACCTAAAATGAGATTATTGTGCAAAATGATAGTCTCAGCAAACAAACAGACAATGAGGATGCTCATTACTACTCACATCGTATCGTGAAAAACCTCATGAAATGAGGTAAAAACCAAATATTTTGAACCCTGGAACAAAAAAAACTAAGGAAAAACACACGGACATACTTGAGAAGCTCGTGTATCCCTCAACTGATTTGTTAGCCACTCGTACCGTGTCGTATCTGCATGTCCAGTACCAGTGTATTTAGAATGAAGATGGTCTAATTGTGCTAACACATGGAATCGCTCTCCAGGCCCCGACATTCTGAAAAAATCACTGTGATACTCTGAACTGCAAACACTAAGGAGTACAGATTGAAATAAGAATATGTGTTCTTCGTAAGTAAAAATGTGAAGTTCACGAGTTATTAAGAGCACATTAAATGAAAAGTACTAAGTGATTCAATTTCTTCCGAGACAGGCTAAAAAACTCCATTAGTTTTTCCGCAGTTATTGTCTGTATAAGAATGTAAGTACAATCCGAGATTGGAAGCAAAATACTTAACATATTGTATCAATGACTCGACTCAGAAAAGATCATATAATGGATTCACCACGAAACCACGAAAAGGATGATGAGGACGACCGCGCTTTCTTGCAAATAACGCCATCGGCTAAGTGCGCTCTAATGAATTTTATGTCGTTATTATAGGTATGTAGAATATTTCGAAATTTCTTGTATTTGCAGTTGACTATCTTGCCATTTTTATATATCAGACTGAGTTGGACACATAAGAAGTGTCATTGAAGCTCTTATTTATATCTGGTGTTCAAACTCCACATCATAATGCGTAATCATGACAAAATGCATCGCCTTATGATGGTTTAGTTATAATAACTCGTTCATTCCAACCTCTCTTAATTATATTTCAAGACATGCTTTCATTTCTAAAACTGGTGGGTTTTGGCGCCTGGAATTTCGTGCAAAGCGGAATATATATACATATTCCAAGGCTTGTGGAATACAAACCGAAAATGTAAACGTTTTAATGCTTCTTTAATAACCAATCAATGTTTGCGGCCAAGAATGGAGTAAATCCTGAACCATCAGCTGTGGTTTGTTTCTAATAAGAATGCATCGTCTTAGTCAGTAAGGGGAAGATCGTTCTATAAAATGGGGAAGTTCAAGGCGTCTGTCATAGTGAATCCCCAAATGTTTTTATGAATTTTGAGAATTATTCAGCAAATTTCGCAGTATACAGGCTGGACAGCAATATATCTAGATTTATTGGCATCTATATCTCAACATTACATGCTACTAGCTGTATAGTATGTGTGAATGCACACTATATACATATACATATATATGTTTATATACGTATGCTTATTCATATATTGCACATATATGAAGTAGATAAGACAAACTTTGGCGTTGACCAATCCCCTTGTGGTAGGATGCGATGGTATTCAACGTGATATCGTGGCCTCACCCAAATTTCCCCGTTACCAGTTTACCGACCGCGGAGGAATGAAAAGCTTGGTAGTCCTATGGTATGGCCGCAAACTGATTCGGGCTTGTGTATCACTGTGGAGCCACTGCGCTTACTACATATGTATGTGCACATACCGATAACATTTAACCAAGAGTGATTTAACAACACTGTTCTTGCATATATTTGATATTTGTGAATTTTATAATTTCCGACTTTGTCATTAGTTCTTTAGCCTATTTGCATTCGGAATCAAGTGGTTTTTCAGTACTATTATGAGTAACTATGGTTCCCCAGACGATGGAGAGCTAACAGATGATAGTCGTGGCCATCAGGGAAATTGTGAGCTGTTTGGACTTTATGATAATCAATTCTCGAACATACATTGAATTTCGATCATCGTATTTTATTTCTGTTGCCATGGTTGATCATATATTGACTAGCTTCTTTATTCCTTCAAACACTATTTGAAAAACTTATGTAAAATAAGCTTAGGCGTCGATCAATCCCTGTAGCAGGATGAGCGTAGGCGTTCATGTTCAACGTGGTATCTGGGAGGTGGTTGAATGTGAGTGGATTGAGTTGACCACTTTTCACCACGCCAGTGCTATAAATTTTACGTAGATTTCTCTGATAGTAATTTAGCGACCTCAGAGGAACGGCAGGCTTGGGGTGGGTTCGATGTTGCGAGATGTCTTTTTGTGCGTTTAGCTATAGGAAGATTGTGGTAGTGTTTAGCTTCAAAATATAAGTTGTGAGTTCATTGTCATCCTTCAGAAATCGTGAGAATAATTCCATTATAACAAAGGTTTGGAGATATAAATTGTATGTAGTCATATGGACGCTCTAAGTTTATTAATTTATTTGTACGGAAGTTTTGTACACTTCTGTTTTTCAAGCAATTTGTCTTAACTCATCTTTGGACAGGAAGTGGTGAACAATGGTTTTCTTTTTTTGATTCAGTACACACTCAATAGGTGTATTTAGAAAATCTGAGTCGTCAAAAAAAGATCAAACAGTAATTTACCACCTTATGTGGTTCTGATCAAAATAGTTGGTAGTTGTAAAGGTGATGTTAGTCCAGAAGTGGCGCGGTACTACTTTCAGTATATAACGGCTGGCCCCCTAGTAGCTTCCAAATCTGTCTGTAAAATTGGTGTCATGTTTCAGAATTCCCCAAGTTGTTCTTCTGGATTTTGCTACATTAAATCATTTTACAGCAGCAAATAGTGGTCGTTCTTCTTCTAATTCACCTGTTCATATGCCAGAGTTGTCGCTAAGAAGGAAACCGGAGTTAAGCAAAGAAGATATAGAAAGTATGGATTTGTTTTCTTTTCTTTTTTATGTTAAAGTATTTTTGTTGCTTTCGAATGGCTTTGAGGTGTTTTGGAATAACTGAGAGATCACAATATCATCTCAGGTGAAGAAGATCGGTTGAGAAGACGACTTTTAGAAAAAAGAGAAAGAGAAGCACGACATAGCGACGACGAGGAAATGTTCACAATTCAACCTAAAGTGTGTGTAGGTTTTCTACTCCTCCTATTCACTGAAGAGGTTTCATATTCTAGAAGGCGAAAGGTGGAAAACAAGAAAAGCCTAAAGAAAAGCACCAAGATCGGGATCGGAGGGAGCGTGACCGAGATAGAGGTGATAGGCAAAAGCATAAGCATCCAGGTACTATTACTACGTATATATCTTTCGTGCTTTAATAGAGAAACTTATATTTAGAGCGACGAGATAGAGATCGAGATAAAGAGAAAACTGAAGATCGTCATCATAATAAGAAACATGAGGTTTGAACATCTTGCATATCACTTAGTTTTATTATTAATACGTAAATGTCCGTTGATCGTTTTATATGGTTCTGAGATTTCGGTTATCTTGTTTGTTCTTCATTTAGAAATAAAAATCCTGGATCTGAGTGTAAATATTTTGTCTTCTTTGCGCAGCTTACAGCATGCTATTTTTGTACAGGAACTTCGAAGCAAGTCTGCAGTTCGTGTATTGCCGAAACATCACCGTGAAAAAAAACAGAAGGATGACGACGTGGAACGTGCAAGGAAAGAACGATCACAAAAACGGGAGCTGAGGTATTGAGATAATTTTCTCTTTTTTCAGCAACTATTGCAAGCACTTCGATCTATCATGTAGTACTGGGATATATTTTTTCTGAAATTTAGATCTCAACTCTTTTTTTTCAGCCGAACACCTTCACCAGAAGATCGCACACTTGGTAGTATGAAAAAACGGGAGCGTCCTTCAATAGAGGGGTTAAAAAAAAAAGACAAAGATAAGCCAAAAGGTTCGTGGCGTATAGATGTCAAACATTTTTCTCAAATTTTGGAACACTTGCTTTCCTTTTACTGCGTGCTTATTTTGTTCTGCCTTAGTAGTTGTGATTTGTAGAAGCAAAAAAGCTCGAATCGAACGTACCTATGATTGAACCAGAATTGGTTTCTGTAGAAGTTTCAAAAATGGAACTAGCAGTTCTGGGCGACGATGAGTCCTACGTTGCTGAAAGCGGTAGGGTTGTTGGAATACTATTATGGTGTTTTTTCTTCTCCAATGTGTTGACTGAGTAATTAAATTGTGGCTTTTTTTGTCATTAAAGAGATTACCTCTTTCACATTGGATTCACCGGCAGGACCTCAGAAATATTCCAAGTTCGATAGTAGTCCAGAAGGTGGTGGACATGATGACCAAACTCCGGAACATAGTCCAGGTTTGGATTGTTTACCCAGTTCTCTAAATTTTGTGTAAAGTTATGTTTTGATTTCCTTTTATTTTGCAGTAGAATACAGTGATGTAGAGATGGAAGCGGAGCCCGAGTTCGACCCGTCAACTGCAACCTATGAGACATTAACAGAAGAACAAAAAGCATTGGTGATCATATACTTTGCCAATTCATAGCCCACCAAATGGAATCGGTTAATATCGGTTTTAGCTCTCACCAGACACGAAAAAAAGATTAGAAGATGAGTGGCAAGCTCGTCTCATAGCGCAGTTGCCGATTTATTACGCTTGTAAGTCTATTTTCCCTTTATTTTTTCTTACGTAATAGCAAAGTCATTTAGCGTTCATGGGCTGTCGAAATGTAATAGAATTTGACTGTGTGAATCGTGTTGAAGAAGGGACCTTTGGAGTTGTTTATCGTGCAAAAAATAAACGGACAGGTTACTGGATTCTAATTCTAATATTTATTAAGGAGAACCTTCACAGCTCCATGAATAATATGCTATAAAGGTTTTGATGATTGGCGTACGTGGTTTTAGACGAAATCGTTGCATTGAAGCGCTTGAAAATTGAGAAGGAACGAGAAGGCTTCCCAATAACAGCATTGAGAGAAATCAACATGCTTTTGAAGGCAGGGAAGCACGAAAACATTGTCAATGTTGGTTGCCAGACGCTACGTCCTTTAGTTAATTTCATATCTCAGTGTAAAAATATGTATGTATGTATATACATATATATATATATATATATTCATGTAACGAGACCTCAAAAAGTAAAACCAAGATTTGCGTAGTATTTAGGTTCGGGAAATATTGATAGGTAGTAACGCCGATAAGATCTATTTGGCCATGGAATTCGTTGAACATGATATGAAGAATTTGATGGATACCATGCATAAACGAGGAAAACGATTCAGCACTGGTTTCTTTTCAACTCTATCTAAATGGGATATTGAGTTTATATGCTCAGAAATTTCTAAGGTTTTAGGCGAGCAAAAAACGTTGATGAGACAACTGCTATCAGGCCTTAAGCATCTTCATGACAATTGGATTCTTCATCGTGATTTGAAAACTTCTAATTTGCTGTTTTCCCACAAGGGCGTTTTAAAGGTCGGTTATCTGTTCAAATAACTGGTATATATGTTTTTCTCGTTTTTTCTAGTTTTTCTGATGTGAGCTTGTATACTTGCAGCCTGCGCTTCAATTCTCTTTTACCAACGCTGCTATTTACGTAATATTACTTATCCGATCGGACTGATTTTTATATAATTTTGAAGTGAATATTTCACTGAATTTTATCACTATTTACGTAATATTACTTATCCGATCGGACTGATTTTTATATAATTTTGAAGTGAATATTTCAATGAATTTTATCACTATTTACTATTTTTTATTACTGTTGCTATCCAACGTCCTTAGAAGTGTTAGAAGTATGTTGTTTTTATTGATCATCTTCGTAATGCTTTGAAGACGGATATTGAAAGTTGCTTAGAAATTTCTGGTTCTGAATGCATTATTTTATAATTCATTGAAAAGAACTTCTTTACTATTGTTATGTCGTCTGGTACATAGTTTCATGAGAATGAAATGACGGGCAAAGTGAATTAATGCATGTTTCTTTCTGGAGTCGGTAAACTGGTACTAGAGAAATCTGGGTAAAATTAGCAACACTGGCTTGGTAAATGGTGGTTAAATCAAGCCATTCTGTTGGCTGATATTCAATAACATCTTCAATATCAAGTTGAATACGAATGCGTATTTACTTCCTACAAGGAATGATTAAAGTAGCTTGTTTTGTTTAATATCAGGTCTGCTGAAAGGCTCTGTTCGTTACTATTACAACGTTTTCGAATATCTAAGCAAATATTTAGTTTTGCGCATATTCAGCTTCCTATTTTTGTCATTTAATATTTGCATAATGACGTAGCAAATTAGCCAAAACAAAGTCAGTCTGCCTTTGCCTCAGCGTGGAGCGATGGAGTACCCATGTCTACTAGTAAAGTTCTACAGAAGCATGTAAGCCGCAGGCGGCCAGTTTTGATCGATGGTACCGCTAAGACTATATTGGTATGAGATAATTTTATGCCAACCTCGTAAATCGCAGAAAGGCCTGATTCAATTTGGCAAACCATTTCAGACCACATGTGGAATATAGGTATGGTGTGCAAATATTGAGGATGAGTGTTATAAATAAAGTCAAGAGAATTTCAATGGTCGAGTCGTCATGTGCACATCTATCTGCAAAGAACGAAATTGAGCCTCATATGAAGCGGATGGAATCTGGTGATAAAGTCGATTACCTGCGAAAACATCCTAAAGAAAATGGAATGTTGTGAGCTCGAAAAAACCTATTCCTTTAATTTCTAACCCATATTTGATTTTGACTAAGAGAATGTTGTAGTGGGAAGTTTGAGGACCGATGCAATATGAGCGTTTATAACGGAACAAATGGCTCGATTCGGAGAATTGTTGTCCACGTGCTGTTTGGTAACTGTTCAAAAAATTGCAGAATACGATTAATCCATAAATGAACATATCGAACAAGCACCGATTTAATTTTCCGCATAAAAAGATGTAATATTTTTTCGAAACTAGGATGTACAAGTCGTCCTCACGCTACTAAAAAGTCATTAATAACAAGGCAGTTATATTATTCAATAACGTTTATTAGCGGTAACAAAAATTTGCACTATGTTATATTTCAAAACGTATAGAACTTTCTCGGAGTCCTTATATTATTTGTTGCTTTGAAACTTGTCAGTTTCTTCTTGAAAAGAATTCACTTCGTTTGGGTTGATTATTGTATTGCACGAGGATGCTTTCTGCACATTACATAAATATGTATTAATTTTTTTATGTATATTATGTATTTCTATTTTTTCTTATGTATTCTCTAATCTTTATCATCGCTTCTATATTAGGTGAATTAATTTAGGGCGGTACAATTCAATCGTTGCGATATTTTGTATTTTGATGATGTTTAGTTAATTTTTTTCTGGCTACTTATTACTTCTGTCAGCAAATAATTGATGTTTGAATATTCCGTCTTTAATAATTGTGCAGACCTTGGCACATTTTCAATTCGCTTCTTCTTCTTGCGATCGTCGTCCGTGGCGATAAAGTAACGTAAGAATGGAGGATGATACGTTATATACCGTCATACCGTGATTTGTAAATTAACGACAGCTGCAAATAGATCTGATTAATTCTTTCTATGGATGCGTCCGCCCAAGGTACATGTCGCTACAGCAAATTGGTCTATATGTATAACAGCAATCAAAAAGTTAACTAGATGGTGCTTAAAAAAATGTTTCTCTGATGCTTTTATATATTAACGAAAGTTCGCCTTTAATACATGAAAAGATGGACGAGACTTCGGAGTTGAGAGAGAATTAGATAAGGGAAATTCAGTTACTATTCATATTATGATGCATAGTCTACCCATCGTCCTACTTATTATATAGTCGAACAACTTTTGTTTCGCCATCAGAATTATGTTTCTGGAACACGGATGTGATAATTTTCCATCTGAGCTTCACAAGCTGGCTCGTTCAAGCGCTTAGTGAGTTATTCGCCGTATGTTTGATGTGGCTGAAGAATGAGGCCAGGTCGCTCCCGCATAACAGAATGTTAACAGAAATGAGTCAAAGAGGTGAGTATGTAGTTTAGGGGGTCCATTATTTCGTCGATGGCTTTTTCAGTGGCCAGAATGGTTGTGATACTGCTTTTGTCTTTGTCTAGTTCATTCTTCATGCTGTTTTAAATGTTCAATGAACGCCAAATATACATTTATGCGGTTGTCTCCATCATCGGAAAATTAGAAAAGTCGCCGCACTATATTTTTTTAATGAATCTTTTTTCATTGCTCAATGTATTCCTTCAATTTATACGCAGTTCTGTTTTGTTTCGCACTATATTCAATGATTATTCTCCCTGCTTCATTGATATTTCTTGAAAAAATGATGTCATCTTCAAAACGAAGATTTGGTAGCGATTTTCAAATCAACATGTATTCCTCCTTGAACGACTTTTCCGATTGGTAAGCTAAGAGGTTCATGGAATAGCTATATTTTCGTACTGTAGTTCCGATGGCAGACAGCTAATATTGGTACGTAGGGCGAGTACTTATTTCAGCCGACGGGCGCTATTAGAATTGCACTCGTTATTATGCTGGCAAATGTTTTTTCGTAGTTGATGATGGTAAGAACAAAAGGCGTATGATGTTTGCGGCAAATTTCGATAATTGTTAACACGGTGTCTAAGCGGTCTATACACAGAATCCTTTTCTGAATTTAATTTGTTCTACTGTTCCAATCTTATCTAAAATTTCCAATATACGAAAAAAGTGATATTGGTAGCTTTCAGAGTACAGTCAACAAACACATTCAGAAGTGCGAAAATATTTTCGACCACATTTTTAGACGAGACCGAGGGTGGCCTCCTTCACCGCTATGAAATCGTGCTCTTCTTCGTGGCTCTTATAGCAACTTTTTTTTCAGAAGGTTAAATCCTAAATGAACTTTCTGCAATGTGGATTACGGGAGACCCGGGAGGTTGGAGTGACACAACGGAAAGGGTTAGTACGGAATTTTTCCACTGCCAACGTCATGTATTGGCAGAATACCATTGTGATCCCTTTTTCGTTTATTAACGATGCCAGCAAAACAATATATTAGTTTAGATTCCCATGATACTGTTTTACGGTTATTTTTTTTTTCGCGCTTCTTTCAGCAGTTTATTTTACCAGTATCGATTTGAATATTTTTGCAAAGCTCTTCTACAGCAGATATCCACCTGCCATAAATTTGCTTACCACAACTATTAAGTCACACCTCGTAGTTTGAAGTCGGATCTTCCTTAATCTCCATGTCATTCGATAGAATCTCGTTTGAAATATTTTCTTCTGTAAGCAGCTTTATATTTCCTTCTTAGTTGATGACAGGACTTCTTCTCCAGCTTACGGTTGAATCAAATCCTTTTGCTAAAGAATTGATGATCAAGCACGGTACAGAATTCGGGAGTAACGAATATGTCATGTAGGCACCATCTTCCCTCTGTAAGCAAATGGTTAATTCCCGCGTGTTTCGTACACTATGTGGTTGTCGTGGCAAGTTTCTTGTACTTCAGAGCTTTGATTTTTTTCAAAAAGTGTTAAAACTCAAATTTTTCTGCATTGGATTTGTTTTGCGAATTAACATTGCTGGTAATTTCTTCCGGTTTATATTAAAAAATCTATTTTGTAATTATCAGTTGTGTCGGTCGGTGATTAACAGTTCATGATATTGAGTTAATTTTGATACGTTTGTCTCAATAAAAGCTTAGCTATATAAGGTTGGAGGAATAGACAAGACAAGTGGTAGACGAATGTACAACAAATCCTATGACGTCGGCGTTTCATGATGCGATTTCCTTGCTATGAATGACGAGTTTTCTATTGTTCAGTCGTCATTCTTTCTGTATTGCTAACGTAACCTTGCAAGAGTGTTTAAAAACCTTTCGAATCTTCGATAGTAGTGGTTTCAGTTTCTCACTCTTCCGACTGCTCAATTCGAAGTCAAAGATACTTTATGAATGACAGTTTTGAGATGATATAGAAGCTGATTTTGTTTTTTTATACTTGTATAGAAGTTGTATGTATTTTTCTAATAGTTGTAAGCAACACTACTATCATAAATGAACTTAGTACAGTATGCTGTAAATCATATAAAAGTCTAACGAATACCTCAAATATCACATGCAACGGTGTATGTGTAGCTGTTGTTGAGCAAGCTCTTGTATTTGCTCAATGTTGACAATGGCTAGTTTTTCTTTCTGGCTCATTGCATTTGAATTTTTTCAATGCCCTTGTCGATGTTTAAGTGGGAAAAGATTGTCGCTTCAGTTTTGTTAATCAATGCAATCAGAACTTAGAACTAAATCTAGGAAAACGCGAATTTGTCTGACATATTGATTCATCCAATGGTGGCTTTTTCACTTTCAGCTTCAAAGTGTTCATGTCCTTAATAAGATGTCATCTGGATATGTTCTGATTAACTGCACAGTATCATTCGAGTCGATCCAATTTTGAGTATCTAAGATGTCGATCGATCCAATTTTGAGTCGAAGGTTTTGAAAACTACTTTATTCATCAGACGATAGATATTACATAGTGCTTTTAGGGTAAGTGGAATGGCTGTTTCTGAAAGTTCTGTATAGTTTACTACATCATCATATATGCACTCATCATAACTTTATAAAATAAAATTCATTTTATCGCTGGATGCAGCGTTAAGCCGTCACAGTCATATAATTCTGGAGGTAACCTAACCACAGGTTGTATACTTGAATTTAAGCTAAATATTTAGCACTTCTTTAACTTTCTACCAGACTAGAAATTCGTACACAATAATTGCTATCCCGTTTTCATGTTTTTCAATCAGTATTTAACTTGCGTTGAATTGCTAATATGATGCTGATCTTACCTTGTTGTAATATTGTGCAATACCATTTGGAGATGGTATAACACAGAAACTAAAGGCCTCTTTCTTGATTTAGTTTAGTCAAAAACTAGTTGACTACTCTTAACCCTGAAAAAAACTACTCTGAAAAGCACTATATAAAAGTAGTCAAAGAAAATTTGGTCAAAAAACTCGGAGTCATAGGTGGTGGGACACAAACCTGCATCTCGCAGGTACTGAACACCATAGAAAAATGTACAAATGATCTCTGCGAGGTGAGTTTTCAAATTCTGCTTTAGGCTCCGAGTTTTGTAGCTAACTCAAGAATACCATAATATTATAACTCATAATAAGTGATTTAAAGAATTCAGTGTGAAAAATTATAATGTCTACAGATAGCCGATTTCGGTCTAGCTAGAGAATATGGTGATCCTCTTAGACCATACACAGCAGTCGTCGTTACTTTGTGGTATCGTGCCCCAGAGCTCTTGCTTGGTCAAAAGGTATTGTGCAAGGTGGACTAAGGTTTTTTACAGATTTTTTTACCACGATTTACAGCTTTACTCAACGCCTATCGACCTGTGGTCTGTTGGTTGTATAATGGGAGAATTCGTGCATCTTAAGCCATTATTTCCGGGAAATGGGGAATTGGACGAGATAAACAAAATATTTATGGTACATTTATGAAACTTCTAATTACCTTTAATATGTTTCTTAATACGATTTTAACACCCTCACTTCGTTCATTAGGAATTGGGAACACCTTCAGAAAATATATGGGATGGGTACAGTGACCTTCCTGGTCCTAAAATGGTATGTTTTTTGTCTATTAATCTAGCAATTGTTACGTGTTGTCTCATTTTTTTTTCAAAACTACTTGATGCTCAGATGAAGCTTGGAAATTATCCCTACAATCAACTCAGGAAAAAATTTCCTGCTGCTTCGATGAATGAAAGTGGATTCAAATTACTAAATAGGTATTTTTTGCAATAAACTGTTATAGGTTATCATGTTTGTTCTATGATTTACAACCCACAATGCTGAGATAATCAAAAAACTTGGAATCTCTTACGCGAGGCTCCGTGTTTTGTGACTAGCTCAGCATTGTCAGGATACGAAATAACTATTTCTAATTGATAAATCATTGTCGTAATAACACTGAGTAATTGATACCATTGTTTATTACTTCTTTAGAAAGAGATTTGTAATTGATTGAATTGTTCTGATTCATTTCCGGTTTTTGACTTATGATCCGAAACGGCGTATAACAGCAGAAGATGCGTTGAACGATAAATGGTTCACGTAGGTTTTTTTCACAGATTATAATTTTGCTTTATCCTGCAGTTTTATTAAATGATTTTCATAGAGAGGACCCAAAACCTACTCCTCCGGACATGTTTCCTACTTTTCCTGCCAAGAGTGAGCAGCACCGAGCACCACCACCAAAGATTGATACCTCACACAAGAAAGCAGAAATAATAGTCAGTGATCCTTGGTTGACTTATAAGTGATACTCGTGATTTTTTGTTCAATAAGAACGAATTGGTTTTCATTATCAATACTTAAGCATGTAAATTTTGTGCTTCATATCTCATGATGAACTAATTTGAATTTTTCAGAATCCGGAAAGAGCTAAACTTCTTGCTGATCTCAAAGTACGACCTGATCAAGTTACATCTGGATCATTCTCACTAAAATTTGACAAGACGAGGTTTTAACATATGTGGAAGTCAGAAATCTGTAGAAGTTCAGAGGTTCAGTGTTTGAAGAAAACGATAAGACAACAGCTGTGTTACCATTCTATCAACATTGGTGCAGTCTTTAATGTTTTCTACGTCTTATCTGTAATTAGAGCGTTACGAGTAAATGTTTTGTACTACAACGTCATTATTCTATAACGTTTTTGTGACTATAGTTGTAATGTGTGTCCATTTTATGCATTATAGTATGGTGAAAGAATACCGCTCGGCTGCCGTTCTTAGATGTTTCACATTAAAATGAATGCCACTCGTAGACGAAAGTAGCGTTTTGTGTATAAGATTACCTGTAAATGAGTATAAGACGCATAATATAATATAGAACTAACTACCTATTAAAACATAAGACGTGAAGACAAAATTTTTTACAATTTTGATTGCAAGGTAAAGCGCTCACCAAAGTACTGTTAAGTTTTCTTTAGTGAGGAGATTTCGGTTCACCAGAAATGCCACCATTGCTTTTTGTTCTCATTTGAATTCCCAATTACTTCCTTATCATCAGTTTTTCTTTCATTTTTTAGATTCCTTTCGTCTTTGTTTGGCACAGTGCTATGTTTTACGTTTTCTACTCTGCAAGTGATTTCATTTTAGTAAGATTGACTTACACGGGTTTCTCTTTTCTATATTAAATAGTCGATTGCTCGCTAAACGAGATAGGTCTCTACTCAAAGAATTCTTTTGTTTAAATGATGGTAATGAGAAGTATTTCGATAGCAATTCATGTATTAGGTTAAACATCGGTATCAATAAATATGTTGAGGGCTAAATTAGTGGTACGTATTGACCGACGACGTTGTGTGACACGTAGTTATCGAAGTGTGATTCAAAATGGCTTATGAATTCACACATTTTATGAAGGGACTTGCTCTTTATTTTTGTGAAAGCTTCATGGAACTTTAAAGTCATAAAGTAGAGGTATGGTCGTTATACAGAAAAGTGGAGAAGCTTTGTCATTATGGTACACCATAAAAAATCGAGAACTTTTTTAAAATAGTTAGGGCTGTAATAGGAAAGGCATGAAGGGAGGAAATATGGTACGTTGGACTACTGGTGAGTCGATATTAACCTTCTGAGATCTGCCCATCATTGCTATTTAGTCTTCGCAAAAACTTTTAGCAGGAGCGTTTCGACAAAAACTATGTATAAAGAGGGATGGTTAAGCGAGCAGTAAAGTAATGCTGTAATTGAAATGGCGAATGACAAATTCTAGGTCGCGAAACGGGGAGAACCGCAAAAGATTGCAATGAGGTTATGAGGTTCATCGCATGTTCCAAATATACGATTTCTTTTCGACTTCTTGGGTATTTCTCAAGGAAGGGAAATCTAATTTTCGTATAAGAAATAAGATTTATCATAAATCGTTTTACTCCACATACCTCATAGCTCTACAAAAGTTATATTGAATGAAAAATGGATAATTGTCATTAATTACGGTGATGTATAAAACATCTCTAAGCGCGACAACTTATTCACCATACCCGTCGATGCTTGAAGCAAAGAGTTATACTCAACTTTATAAAAATAAAATAATTTTACGAAATGTATGCGATTTACCGCTGACCAGCCACACTTGCTACACATCGAGCTGGAGCTGTTGTATATGTCTCTTCAAGATTCAAGCAAAATGAAATATTCGCAAAACTGAAGAGATGTAAGGAGAGGGAAGAAATGTGTACATTGCATTTGCGGGATCGCCCATGCAGGAGAATAGTAAGTCATTCTATGTTGATTTGTGAATCTGTTCGATGTAACATTATGGTGATCTTGCAGAAGAAATTAGATAACGTAATAAATGAGAAGTCCCAGTCATTCTCCACTAACCAGAATTACTTTTTGAGAAAAATAAACCATAAGGATAGAAAATCAGGTATTAAGGAAGAAGAAACCTCAAAGCCTACCATATTGGGAAGCCCTAGTATTTCAGAAAACAGGTTTGATTTGTTGTTTTTCTTACGAATGTACATAAGTGTTTCGCCATCCCAACCTATTTCGAAGATGATCCTACGCAAGGCTGCATGTAACTTACGTGAGCTTCAGGATTGACCGCATAATAACGCTAATAAGAATTACAGCAAAAAAAGCAGGTAAACGCTTAACCATCAATTCCCTCCACCAGAATATTATTTAGAAAACACCCTAACAGCGACATTGACCCAAATTTCCATTTAGTCTCGGAAGAAACTCTCAAAATCCCCAATCATTAATTTCATAACGATTAGAATATCAACTAGTGACAAAAGACAAGAGTCCCTTAGAATTCGTCATAAGTTAGATGTACAGATGAGAGACGCAACCCTCAAAGTACAACACAGTTGATCGAACATCTTCTGTGAAGGAATTTATCAAACAATATGCCGTGATATCGTGGAGGTATTTGAATGTGAGACTGGTCTATACAATGACTTAAGTTGACCACTCTCTACCAAATCAGGGTTAGTTATCTTACTCAGATTTCTCTGGTACCAATTTACTGATACTGAAGGAAATCCAGGATGAGTAGGCTTCACGGGCGATAGGCATAAAAAATAGCTACTTCTAATGGCTAAAATACGATTACAACTCACAAAGGGCACAGTGGGAAGGATAAGCCTCTAGACGAGAACTCTATCCTAGTTGCTAAGCGATGCTTGAAAAAAGCAAAATTAGATTTGGTAACAATTCTGGAAATTGCCCTAAACCTCTCAAACATCAATCAATTTGTGTTTTAACATTAATGTTAAGAATACTCTGTTGAGTATTCTCTATTTCATCACTCGAATTACATGCAAATGAAAGTCGTCTTATATATGCTATTAATATCTGGTCTCTGAGTCATCGTATCGAAAATTACAAATTGCTTCGACATTTCGAATTGCTTCTGGAAATGAACTTTGCTGAGGAACTCAAAAGGAGATCGTTTCAACATACCGAAGTCTCCGCCTCCTACCTATACAAGTGGATACAGTAAGTATACTCCTCCATTACTCTTCATCTGATAACCTCTAACATAACATCCTTTCACCTTCGCAATTAAACTGATTATTGTTGTGTCATGTTATTAGAATTCTCGTACAATTGTGAATGATAATTCTATTATCATATTTCTCGCTGTTGTAGTCTTTATGTAGTGTTTTTGTGTATTGTTCAAATAAAGGTTTAATTACCCAAGTTTGAGGTCTGACGGTCGACTTCAGTTGGGTAACACCTAGTGTAGCTGCTTCTGCTTCCGACAAAAACGTCTTCTGAGATCGTGATCTTCACTCACTCTTCATTCCACGGCATCGTCGTAAAACGAGCATACGGTTCAATTACCCAAATTTGGGGTGCAATAACTCAACTTTGGAGCAAACCTAACAGCTAGCGAACTCCGAACCGGATTTTACACAAACAATTTACTAAAAAAAATTCTTTTAGGAGGTATATGATAGTGTTTGGTTCGATGGATCGCATAATTTACTTAGACTTCTTAGAATCTGAAGAAGGCGAGTCTGCTAAAATGTTTGCCTGTGTTTGCGTTTTAATAAATCTTCAATAAAGCACTATATATAAGTCTCATTTTTTATTGTTATATTGCTAAACGAGAATATCTATATCTTACCTCATATCTATATAGAATATCGATATCTATACCTATCTATCTTAGAATTCGTATTTCGTCGTTAAAATTGGATTTGAGGTAGAAAGGTTTCGAAATAACTAACGGGTTTTCCTTTTCGTTATTTTAGGGTTATTTTAGTTATTTTGTTTTTATTATTTTAGGTTTATTTTAGGGTTTATTATTGCGTTCATGTCCATTTGAGGTTTTTACCTTGCAATCAATTCCCTACCCGCTATTCATGTGCACGTCATTTTAACTGTTAGAAAAAAATATGTATATACACGAATCTATTCAAGTCTTTTGGCTACTCACTTTTTGACTTTTCCTGCTTTATTGAACTTTCCATCTTGTCCCTTTTTCTCGAAATTTTTCGTACGAGAGGATATCTTATCAGATGCTCTAAATTGGAATTGATATCAGAGGAGATTACTTACAAAATATGGCTAGCAGTGGTTTTCAAAGTAGGTGAGAACTCTAGTAATATGGCCTAGTAATTGATTATAGTAAATATTTTTTTCTGCATTCTTATTGCCTACTGTGGTGTAATGTCATCCGTTATGGAACTCTGAGGTGTCGGTAGAGAAGTATATTGCTTCATATCACTTATTTTCCGGATCGCATCTCTCGTTATTCTGAAGCAGTGCTCTTGTAAAACTGTCTGTGTTCGTAGTAACATTGGAGCCCTTGCAATCCTTACTTGTGCCGCTGAATTTTGCCCATTCGTTCTTCACCATCTTTTTTTTCAGCAGATGCACTTAGTCCTTCCGACGACAGTTGAGCATAATTGCCCATCTGAAAGATACTGATAAGAGTAAGTATATATTATATCCTCACGTATATATACAGTCACATTTGCTACCTAAAGAAATCAGATTTCGTCATCTCTTATCAAAAATGTCTTTGAAGGAATCACACGTGTATGTGAAATATATTTCTTAAAATCTGCCGTCAATAAGTTATTAACAAAAGAATTTGAATGCTAGAAAAATCGTACAATAGAATTAAATAAAATGATTTACTACCATATAGGCTAGAGCTGGATCATATCATAGCAGTGTTTCTCTAATTCATAAATGTTGAGAACTCAAACGATAACGTTCTTAGCACATGGACACTTGCTACCAAATAATTTATTGTTGATAGTAACTTGTCACTTGTCAAAGTCTTGAGCTCTGTATTGTGTAAGTTATTCTATGCTGCGCACGATTTTGGGAACGAAGACAACCGATAATATAATTTTTAATGAAACAAGACATCACTGGCATGTGACCAATCATGAGAGAGGTTGCATTAGATTGGTGCAACGTGGTAGAAATTTCAAACCGTGCCACTTATACACATTGTCATTTATAAGAATATGAACCTTTACAATTACATATTATTCTCAACCAGAAATAAGTCTGCTCATTACTGTACAATGAAAATAGATGTCTCGAGATTAGACAAACTCATGGTAATAATTTTTTACATCCTGTGGGTTCTCGAAGCGTTTTTCTTCCAGAAGTTTGTCGAAGTGCTTCAAGTAGTAGTCAGTGGGCACTAAGCCTTTGGAATGTGGAGAATGAAACAAAATGCTGTTGCTGCATGCTGCTGTGAAAAAAGGAGTTGGGAACCTTTGTTGATTGATTCTGCCTGCATTGGTAACAGATTTTGGTGCATCTTACCAATTTGCCAGACAACTCTCAAATGTGACATAACAACGAAATTAAAGAACTGTAGTGGATTAGACTGGTAGCAGAGTACTACAGTGGTTGTGAATTGCTTTTTAGTATAATTTCTCTCTATGGGAATGATAAGCAGACAGGAAGAGACCGTCTACCTATCTTCAGATGCGAGTGGATTTAGGGGAGAAGTAGGGGTCGCCTCCAACAAATCAGCTTCGTTTCACTGATTGAGACAGATTGGCAAGATGCCCATGACTAAGTCAAATTTTTCTAGCTCCGGCGGGACAATTTTTTGCAAGTTAGAAGTGGGAAAAATCTTAGAATACAGTAAAAGAGTGTACCTCATATGCAGAGTACAGAGAGGCAGCTTAATTCCCAGGGTTAAACTAAGCTACCTGAACGTGAAAAAACTAAGATTACAATCTGTGTGCAATGGGCAAACGCTTGCATCAAAATTTTTCGCAGAAGGCTTTCTGATGTATGCTAAGAAAATTATGTACGACGACATCGGACTGCTTGAAACTTGAAGACACCAACCATTGACTGTTGATTACGACACTGGAGAAAAAGTTTCTTGGAACAAGTTAAAGCAGAGATCTTTCTCGTATGAACAACTAAAAAATTCAACTCTGACGTTTTGTAGAAAATTGCCTGTGGAACGTTATATTGGGACCAGATGACTCAATTGGAATAAAAAGCGACGACGGCTATTACAGTTCATCATGGAAAAGATCCATGGTAAACTGCAATTTTAAAAGCCCTAATCCCTACAATAGACGTGGGAGTATTCTGATGGAAAGTACCATAACGAAATTGATCACGTCATTTTGAATAGATGGTTTTGTCTGACGGATGTCGCAGTTGTCTCAAAGTTTCATAACAGATCCAACCATCGCACGAAGGAGAGAAGATTGTAATTTTTTAACAAAAAAAAATCAAAAAAAAAAGAAATCAAAGCAAAAGCATATTGGGATTCATACAACTCCTCAGTTAGCTTTTAGGAAGATACAGTTATTGACAACACCGACGAGGAATATGACCAGCTAATTAAGCACCTCCACCACTACGAGACGTTTTCAAGAGCTCTTGAGTTAATACGCCAACGTGGAACAGCTAGCATCCAATCACCGGGTGACGTCCGAGAGAAACGTTGCAGAGAAGCCATAAAAGAAGATCTCAGAGAGAATCTAAAGTGATGAATGAAAAGTTGATGCTGGCAAAAACATCTGCAGTACGTGCCAATGGTCCAAAAATCAGCAGGCAAAGATGACTGCTCTTCGATGTCATGATAACACACGTATTTCTTTTAGAGAAGCGATGGACAGCATTGGACTAGAATATCGGAAGAATCTATCGCCAGTTCTCATCAAAACACTGACTCGATTCTTCGCGCGGTACCTGTAGGAATGCAAAGTACAAAGACAATGGGAAACTTGTAGAACCGTGTTTCTGTACAGAAAGGGAGACGTTCACGATATTGGTACTTATCGCCCAACCTATCTGTAGACTGTCGTCTGTAAACCTTTCACACGCGTCATCCTTAATAGGAATGGCAGAGCATTAGAAGAAGAAGAACCACATGAACAAACAGGGCGCCGAAAAGGGCTGAACACAGTGAGCTAGCCTTACACAATCGTAAGACTCATAGAAGTATCAAAAGAGTATAAGAAACTACTCTGTCTTACCTATATCAATCTTAAGGAAACTTTTGATTTTGTAGAGACAAAAGCGTTCATGGAAGGGTTGACTAATCAGGTGCTTCCTACAGCATACATCAAAATTTATACATTAATTTCACTACCAAATTTACACCGTTTTATAAAGGTATCATTATCATCGTGAAAGTAGAGGTCAGGGAGACGATACTATTTCGCCAAAGTTACAGCCAATTTGGAGAACATCATGCGAAATAGCCGACGTCGATAGTAGTTGTGGAGAGATTCACCTTAAGTTAAACTTCAAGAAGACAATATTTATGAGGGACGGATACGTTGCTGATGCTCCATTTACGCTCAATAGAAAGAAGATCTCATATGGTTCAACCTCTATGTATCTAGGTCGTGAGATCAATATGATAAACGACATAGCACCAGAGCTTAGCAGAAGGAAACGAGCGGCTTGGGAAACATATAAGAGCATCGAGGACGTGGTGAAGAGAACAAAGAAGACAAAGCTCCAAGTCCACCTTTTTGATACGACGGTTCTTCCTGCTTTAACGTATGCTTCAGAAACTTGGACATTACGAAAGCAGGATGAACGTTCATTGAGCACAATACAGCGCTCAATCGAAAGGGTAATGCTTGGCGTTTCCCGCATCACTCAGGTGAAAGAGGGAATACGAAATTCCGAACTACGTCAACGATCAAAAATCAGAGACGCAGTCGTGCACTCAGCTTTCGAAGATTAGGTGGACCGGACACGTGATGCGCATGGATGATGACCGGTGGACTCGAGCTGTAAGTGATTGGATCCAACTAGACATTAAACGCACTTCAGGAAGACCACTAGCCCGATGGTCTGACCTCTTCACCAAGGCCCTAGAAAGGGATTATGATGCTCAACGAATGCCTAGTGCGAAAAGAACTCATTGCGCTACGGTCGTGTGTCATAGAGGGAACTGGGAATTTTACTGGCGTTCACTCGACTGTGTCGATAGTCAACATGAATTCAGGTAATCCATGTGAGTTTTTTCTACAAATAAGATACCTTGTAATGCCTAAAACAACATAGCATTAATAATCAAATAAAGAATAGTAAAAGCTAAACATTCGCATCAATCTATCTCTATGAGGGTGATATAATATCTATACCATGCATTCGTCTTCATTGCGATATGAGGGGATTTATTGAATGAGACCTGACCCTGAAAGAATCTCCTATACAGCAGCGTTGGATGGTACAAATATTGATAGGCTGATAAATTTTCAGGGCCACTTTATTCAGACTAAACGTGGGAAAACTGATGTGACGAGCTCTATCTACAATGCGTAATGCTGAGAAAATCAAGTAAAACATCATCGAAGAGGCTGAAAAATAAAAACACCAGCCACTAAGTTTTTTCATGACACAGGAGAGAATGTGTTTTTTAACCATGGAACAACAGGTTTGGTCAGATTGATGTAGTCGCTAACTCAAACATCTTTGTGATCATCGGTTTTTTTACAACTGGCAATCTTAAACAAGCGTTTAGTTTTAAAAAGGAGCGGCATAATACCAACCTTAGCAGTTTCCATTGTGTAGGCAACAACACCGAGATGTAGATGAAATCAAAGCCTTTTACATCGACTTGATAACGGTTTACAGACAAGATCACTTTGAATGAATTCTCGTTGGTATTGTCGCTCAGATTGTCTTAGAGGAACGTTGAGAGCATGTTACACCGCGATTTGCTGACTTGAATAGAATGATTACGGGGATCGGTTAGTGTTTGACATGATGAACTATTTGGTTCATAGTGACCCACAAATCCAAAAGGTTTTGATCGTATTATTAAAATGCAAATTTCCTGATGTAAAGTTCCTCAGCGAAATAGACAAGGTCATAATAAATACGGTAATCTTGGTATTGACCAATTCCTTTAGTATATGTTACGCAAACAATTGTGTCAAGCATACAATGCTCGTCAACTATTTATTAGTGCTAGATATGAGCTATGAGCGAATGCTACCATTCCCATGATCAGCCTTGCTTAGAAATGTTCTCCAATAAAATTCTAGTATTCTGTAAATCCTCAAAGCTTCATGTTGGAGGCAAATTCACTATCCTCGCGCATGATAAAGGGAAATAGATGTATTAGTGATGCAATTTCAACTTTTTCGATAATGGTTAGTGACCGAAGAGAGCCACACTGTACTTTGTTTTGCTTGCCATCCATGATTATACAGGTATACTGCTAAATAGAAAGAAAGGATCGTTAGTCCATTGACAGAAAGGAAAAGTGCTTTGTTTGTCTGGATGAGGATTCGACCCTTCGTGTAGTTGCGGTACCTTCTACAGCACTGCGCTTCCTAACATTATGAACAATTGGCAAGATTGAACAAATGAACACTATGTTTTCAAGGTGGTTAAACTTAAATGCCATAGCTTTGATGCATTTTATAGTAGAAACATTTAAGGAAAAGATTCGATAAGCTGTAATCGCGAAGTGAAGTCAGCGAACTTCTAAACAGCCAAGAAAGAATTTTTTGCTTCTGAATCACTTTTTTATTTCATTAAACATTCTTTTCAAAGATATGCTGTTTTGATGAAACACTATAAATCTCTGTTGACTATATTAATGCGTTTCTACCGGAATTAATGAGTATGGTTAACGAATGCTTTCAGATCAATTTGTAAAAAACGCTTTTCTGTCAATAAGACGACGGAAACATTTCCGCTAAGAACTTCGTCTTTTGACACAAAATGAGAGCGAGGTGCATGGAAAACTCAATGGCATAGCTGTTGTCTTGCTTCTCAATTTCAGAATAATTGCACGTACACGAAAAATTCTACTAATCATTTATACTCATATCATACTAATCATACTAATTAATTAAATCATAGTTACTAATCATAATCACACTTATCATACTAATCATACTAATTCTACTAATCATTCTACTAATTTTTTGAATCGTTTTCTCCAATGTTCCAACAGAATTCCAAAACAAAAGTTGATTACTGAATCTGTGTTCTGTTTTCTAGGAACTTGCAAAACTTGGTGTTGTAACAGTTTCGGAATTTGTTCATTTTCTCTTATATAATCAAGTGATGCAAGTGTTTTTTCGAATATTCTCAAGAAGTTCAGTAAGCTTATTAAGTATACTTACTGGTGGGCTCTCATCAACACATTGATGTGATGCATTCAGAGGTACATCATCGCTTCGTAGAACTTTGCACGATCTTGTGAAGATATTCATTTAAGAATGTTCAAAAAGTAGATTAAGATTTTCGTATTCTAATTGTCGAAAGTAGAATACCGTACAATCTATTTTAGAAATAAAATGTAAATTTTTTGGGGTTTATAGTTCGAAATATAAGGCGTAGTAGCGGAGTGATGGAGGTGCCAAGGCGATATGCCGAACCAAATTAGTTCGCGGCTGCCCCCCAGGCCAACCAAGCTCACCATCCGTCCGGGGTAAGAAAATTAGTACCAAAGACATCTGGAAAAGATAACTAACACTGACTTAATGGAGAGTGGTTAACTCAATTCATTGTATAAACCAGGCTCGCATTCAACCACCTTTCGCGATATCACGTTGAACATGAATGCGTAGGCGCATTCCGTAACAAGGACTGCTTAACGCCAAAGCTTATCCTATCATATCTCATCGTTGGAAAACTATAATACATACGAAAGTTTTTTTTTCACAGGATTATAAAAAAACTAATAATAAATGACTATGTGAAGCACCAATAGAGGACTACCATTAGCAGTTTTTTATTTATACGGCTGATAGTCTTTGATAAAATCGACTTTTTTTTTGATTTCGTCACATAATCATTATCTGAACAGAGCATATTGTCTTACGTCTATAAGTAGCATTTGATCTCCCAATATGCTCATGTGGAGAATTGGAAGCTTTTGGCTCACTTTACGAACATCAGTAATTTTTATCGATAAATTAGTAAGTGTGACGGCGAATTGGTACCAGGATAACCTGTGAGTGTAGCCAGCAATGACCCGGCAATAGACCGATCCTTTCCATTCATTGTATAAGCCACCTTCATTACATAACGGTAACATCAGGATAACGAAAGAGTGAAGGGACGCATTTCCTAAGACAGGGAAATTGCCCAATCCTTATCCTCATGCTTGAAATAGCTCTATACTTGTTTGGATTTCATTTCTAACGTTTCCATATTTATAACGCCACGGATCATCCTCATTGAGGGATCTCAAACGGTTAGTCGCGAAGCTACGTGGGGCGATGCCAGGTGGCGGATAGGGCGCTGAATCGTAAACCAAAAGCGGCCGTGTACTTGCCTCGAGACGCACATAGATTCCGGGGATTGAATCCTTGATTCTGCTGTGCAGGTTGACTCATACCTTCTATATGCATGCGTACGTACTTGTGTTTATGTGAATATGGATTGTATCCGATACTAGGATAAGAAGTACATGGGAGGCGGTTAGGGGTTGCCTCCAGCAACTAAACTCCAGTAGTCCAACCATTGGGATAGACTGGCAAGCTGCCCATGAATAAACCAAAGCTTTTTAGCCCCTGCAGACCGGCTCTGCAAGCTAGCCGTGGGAAGAATCGCAAAACACAGTTTAAAAAATTCGCCTCATTTCCCTGACCCCGAAAGAGCTTCCGGTACGGCAGCGTTGGGTAGG
>KN716306.1:219153-250605 GCA_000816705.1 Dictyocaulus viviparus | reverse complement strand
ATCCTTATAAGGATCTTGATAATATTTTTTTAAAAACGATAAAATTTATCAAGTAACAAGCTTTGTTTTGCTTAATAACTGCACTATAGAAACCTAATAATAACCTACAAAAAGCATTTATTTATTGAAAAGCCTTCTTTGTAAACAATGCGTTCAAGTTTATCTATGAGGAACAAAATGGAGTAATTATCACTAATGAAGACAATAACCAACATCTTAGTTCTTTCTTATATAGTTCGATAGTAGTTGCGGTTAAAAGCTGACTTGTTTATTCTTAAATTCTAAACATTATAGCGATTAAGCATGAAAAACAACGTCGTTGAAAGCTTACGGTGCTTGGGTCGATTTCGTAAGTTCCACCACGAATCCACTTGACGGATGGTAGAGGTAAACCTGTGGCGTTACAAGATACGGTTAATTGAGAACCCGGTAGTACATCGATACTCGTCACTCCCTCAACACCTTTTTCACCAGTTGAGACTTCTATGTAAGGTGCATTACCTAAAATTCGTATGATTTTGTTTTCTATAAATTTCATTTATCTGAGATCTGGAAATATAACAAAACTTGATTGTATGAATAATGTGAGGTTTGATAGGCTGAGTCTAATACAACTTGAAAAATCATCGACGAAATCTTATTTATTTATACAATTGTTCTGTGATATTGTTGTTCGTAAAATCTTATTTATTATAAAATAAATGAATTCTGTACTTACCATCAGGAAGAGTTTTCATAATACACGGCTCTGAGAAAACACTTGGACCATCGGGATAGATAGCCCGAATCTTAAACACGTAATCGGTGTCTGGTTGCAATAGATTCTGAATTTTATGCGACAATTTGCTCGGATCATCGATGGCTATCTTGGACCTGTAATTTGGTAGAAATTCAGTACTAGTGCCAATCTATTGGCCATTTTTCAATCAATAATGTATTTGATTACACTATGGATAGTTTTTCGAAATATCGATCTATCGCTGAAAAAAAAGCGATTGTTCTAACGTATGACATAGGCAGGTGATTCTCAAGCAGAAGTTTCGAACTCGTAACATCATTTTGTAAAGTGGCTTAGATGAAATTCAACTACATTCTCTCTTGCTGTCGTAACAAATTCACAAAAAAATCAACTGACCAATCGCTTAACACCATATCGTCAGCGTGAACACTCTTATCACCAGGCACGTAGTAGATCTCGTATCCAATCGGTCGCACATCTGCTATTGTTGGTTCTTTCCAGTCGATTAGAGCTGATCGTTGTCCTTCTGATTCCACTCGTAAATCCACAGGAGGTCCTTCACGGGCTTAAAACACAGCCATTAATTTCGTTTTCACCTCAACAAATTCATTGAATAAGCCGTCATTTCTCTAATGAGAAAGGAAATCAAAAATTTCGAATTCTGCACGTTTTTTGATATGATCTAGAGCCAAATTTGTTTTTCTATTTGATATAACATAAGCCTTGACGTTGATTAATCCCTTATGGTGGGATGCGCCTACGCATTCCTGTTTAACGTGTTATCTTGAAGGTGGTTAAATGCCACCTGGTCTATACAGTAATTTGAGTTGACCACAATTCACCAAGTCAGTGCTAGTTATCTTACCTAGATTTCTGTGACCCAAAAGAATCACCGACCCCAAAAGAATGGCGAGCTTGGTAAGCCTGATGGGTAGCCGCGATCTAAACCAAGCCTGCGTGTCGCTGCTGCGCCTCCGCCACTGCGCTACTTCACCACCCTATGTATTATACATCTGTAAACTATAAATGTGTTACTCAATACATGCACATTAATCCTTTAAGTCATTTCCAACTGTTATCCAGACAACATAGAATTACTATCAGGTTCATGAGAACTAGTATGCCTGGCTTGGCCTGGATTCTGCCTGGATTCTCGCTGATCATCGACTAAGTCGAGCGGGCACCAGTAAAACTTCCATTTTTCCCTATCGCGCGCAAGGGTAGTCCAGTGAATTCCTTTCGCTCTTTTCAACTAGTATAAGATAAGATAAGATAATTATTGGCGTTGATCAATCCCTTGTGGTGGGATGCGCCCCCGCATTCATGTTCAACGTGATATCGTGGAGGTGGTTGAATGCGTGCCTGGTCTATACATGACTTGAGTTGACCACTCTTTCACCAAGTCAGTGCCAGTTATCTTACCCAGACTCCTCTGGTACCAATTTACCGACCCGGAGGGATGGCGGGCTTGGTAGGCCTGGGGGGCGGCCGCGAACTGAGTCGGGCCGGCGTGTCACTGCGGCACCTCCACCACTGAGCCACTGAGCCACTGCGCCTCCATCAAAGAACTAGTATAATCACGAAATTTTACGAATGAAATTTAACGTGAAAGAAAAAATCTAGCAATTTTTTATGCTGCCTTGCAGTACTGATGAGTTCACAGGATTCCTCTGAATGATAGCTCAATTTAAAATCTTTTGAAAACTTGCTATGCGATATGAGTGATAATGATAACTCACTTTCATAACCTATTTATGGAATTATAGCTTCTGTCCAGGTGAAGAATTAAGTAACGATTATAATTTTGTTAATTATTTGTATCGATGTGAACCAAAGTTTTCCTAGTAACATTGAGCAAATTTGGAAAGAAATTTCAATAATGACACTGACCACGAGACATGGTTCGAACGGTGTACTGGTTTGAGTACGGTCCAGGTCCATCGTCGTTAATCGCTTGCACTACTACGGCATAAGCGGTGTCTGTTTCAACAAAGTCCCTTAATTCGACTTTTCTTGTTCCATTGCTGTCTGGAGTATCGTGATAGGTAATCCATTCGTTGATTGGACGCGATTGTACTTGCCCGATCTGATGAGCTGGGTCCTACAAAATTTCATCTATAACATGTTACGTCTTATCAGAAAACTGATTTCTTCCGTGATTAAAAGGTATATTTGTTCAACTCCAAACCGGTTCGAACGTAATCATTTATTTAAATTTTTAATAACTGTGCTAAGCCAATGATGTAGACGGCGTAACCTCTAACCATTTTGGAGGTTCCAAGTTCTGCTATTGACAAGAACATTCTAACTATCATAGTCGATAAAAAATAATAAAAAGGTCCTAAGCGAATAAAAACAAAACAAAACAAAAAACAACAATCACGCCGTCTAAGTTTGTATATTGGTACACGTTCGTATGCGTATTGATATCAAAACGTGATATACCCATTGATTTAAAGCTTTCAAAAATGTCAGAATGCCCGAAAATCCTAGGAAATTGCCTTAAGCAATATCCATCCAAGCTTTATAGTAATTTTACGTCCTGCATACATGGAGAAATTTCAAAAAAAGGAAACTTTTCATAGGATACTTTAGCCGAACCTGATCGTCGAGTGGTGTGTAGTACACAATGTATTTGGTTATGTTGCCGTTGGGTATCAGCGGTGGATCCCATTGTACAGATATCGTCACTGGTTTATCAGCTTGTAAATGTACATTTTCTGGTGCTGATCCAGGACCTACAAATTTCATCATTTAATGCAGCAATACCCCTACCCAATCATTGAAAAGTCTTAAATTTCTCATAATTTGAATATTGCTCGCATACTAAACATGTTATTCTATCATTATACATCTAATTTGATAAATAGGAGAGGCAAATAAGGATCTTGAGGTAAAAGTTTCATTATATTTCATGAATATAAATTTCCTCATAAGGCAGAGATTCAGAAATCCAAAATAGATGTGTGACTATATTGTTGGCTTCGTAACGAAGCATACGTCTTTCTCAAGATATCAGAAATGATCAACCTGCAACGAATACAGTAAAATCGGTCTCCTTGATGCCACCTCGATTTTCTGCTAAACATTTTGCTTTCACCGTTCGTCTAACATCAACGAGCTTCAAATGAGGTCCATCGGAAAGTTGCTAAATAGTGATGGTTGCATAAAGTATGAAGTTAATGAGTTTAAGCCTATTGATAATAACAGACGTTTCCTTCTTTGTCAACCCAACGGATGTCCGGCGGAGGGAATCCGGTTGAGGAACAGGTAATTGTATAGTCAGTACCAGCGGGAACAAGGATTTTATTATCAGGAGCATCTACGTTCACTTCTGGCTGAGAAGGTGCAATCACTATAAACGATATTTTAGAAGAAACTAGACAAAAAATCTTGGCAAAAAAAAATGGAAACCAGACAAAATTTTCTCATTTGTTATTAAAGCAGGTATGATTGAGGTTTGTAAAGTCAAAGAAAAAAAAATATTCAATATAGGTCATAGCTTCAGTGAAATCCCCTTGGATTGGCGTGATCTTTCCCCTTATGTGATCGAAAAACGCCCTTAGGCAAAATATTGAAGGCGGATAAAATGAAAAGATAACTGGTGAAATTAACAGCACAATGCTAAAAACATCTTGAGAATTAAAAAAACTAAATCAAAAACAAAAAAAAACACGAGTCCAAGAAAACATAGACACTGATTGAAGAAAAAAATGCTTAACAAATCTTTGATGATTAATAAACGAAATGAACAATGTGTTAAGCATTAACCTCCATCACTGGTTGAAAAATCTTCAGGCTCACTGGCTGGACCGTCCACTTCACCTCGTGGAATTATTCTCACATGATACTTTGTATCTGGATTGAAATTCTCGCCGTCAATTGGTACAACCTAGGCACAGCTTCTTATTGGAATATGATTGAAAATTGAAAATGTCCCATGGATTTGAGAAAAATCCCTACGGTGATATTGTCTTGGTCATTTGGATCTGTATATCGAAGTTCTTTCCAGTCGGTTTCATCAGTCGGTGGATCTTCAGAAGTATACTGGATTACGAAATCCTGCAATAGACGTCCACAATATCACCATTTAAGCTTGATTATGTTATATGAGGAGGAAGATACCTTATGATACTCATGTGACACTCACAGCTTTTGTTATTAGATAAGATAATAATAATGTGTAAAACCTTGTCATTTAAACACACTCAATTCAGTAGTAACGAAAATGACTTTTTCAGGCTTTCAGAATAAAATATGTTGTTGTGGATAGATCATTTTTAAATTTCTGATTAACTTTACTAAATGGAAATGTGAGTTTGAAAGATGTCGTTGTCATTGGAGACTCAACGAGTTTGAAAGAACTCGTTGTCACCAAACGTTCACGAGAGCTTTATATTTGAAATGTTAGGCACTGAGATATTTGAATCAGACATACTAATGACAATTATTGTGTAGTACCTCATTTGAAACTCAATAATCATCAATATCAAAATAATAAGATAGAAAAATTTGATGAGTTAGTTTTCTAGCTTTTCGGTATTCGTCTAAAAACCGCATATTAGATTTGGTTAATATGTAAAATACAGTGACGATAATGATAATGAACTAGGTTTTATTCTTATTTCGAAGTTACTTGAGTGATGTTGTTCTACCGTAACGTTGCGAAGCTGAATAAGTTTGCTTAGGATTTGAACGTCTCGCGGTAGAAAGCCATCAAGTGATTGATGTTCTCGAATTCAATCTATGATTAATTCTTAAAGCAAATTCATTTTATAAGTTATGAAGTTAATCTGGAAGATCTAATCGATAATGGCGATATCTGGTGCAGATGTGAAAATGGTGCTCCTATCGTTTTACAATTCTAATGCTGACTAGAGTTAATTATTCTCTCTACATGAACTCACAAGCTTGTCAAAACAAGGCTAAGACTGTTTTGCTTTTTCGTGAACCTAAACAAATAAAAAACGTGAACAGAAGTTGCCTAAGGCGATAGCGACGAGCATGAACATTCTTTTTTTTTTCGAGGTATTTAGTAAAACACTAATCGATTTTTCATAAACAACACTTCATTTCAAATCCTCTATTTTTATTTAGATAATCGATCAATTCGTAAATAATCCCTCCCGAAGAGTTCTAATATTAAAATTTAGTAAAAAATTACTTTATTACTACAAAACAACTGTGTCTACGAAGATTATTATCAATACTAATAAGAAAAATTAAGTTTCAATATAAATCAATACAAACTTTTATTTGTTTATTTGGCGCATCCGGATCTGCTGGCGGAACGAACTCGATCACAACTGAGTTGTTGTCAAATACGGTGATCTTTGGCTGCTCTATTTGAGATGGAGCTAAAATTAATTCGTGACGTCACAATTATGCATATGTGTGACTCACGTCGTTAAGCACAAGTGGACATTAGAATCTATAAGTGAACTCAAAAAGTACAGATGTTTCTAAGAGAAAAAACGATCAATTTTCTTGTCGAACAGTTCACTTTCGGAGGAAAATGGGGAGTTCGGCTTATAAGAACTAATCGGGCCACAGAATTTAGTGGATCTTTTACTATCGCAACAACAAGCACCGATTTCGAAGCCGTTATAATGATGTATTTTTTATAACACGATGATGGAATTATACCAATTATATCTTCAAGAATAAAAAAAAACGCACCCATGGGGAGAGTCCGGATCATTTGAGGTGCAGAGATGATTCCTGGACCGCGATCACTAACGGCTTGTACTCTAATGGCATAGTTCGTTTTCGGATTGAGCATCGGAAGTTGGTGATTAACATCAAGACCGTCGACGGTTGCCTGCTTCCATTCTGTCGGCTCATTACCACCTGAAAATTCAATTGTCCTCAAAACATTAACAGTGATTGTTTTTCCTCCATTATAAGAAAATCGCTGACAATAAGCTTAAAATTTTTTAAAAATTTTGCTTCATTTTTGCTTTACAATACAAAATGGGTCACTGTCGCGTTCAAGCGCGCTAACGATTTTTGATAAAAATTTTCTTTTTTGTACACCGTAATTTCTGTAATCTTTTCAACATCGCTGCTACAGTAGAAAGTGAAGAAATTTTATATATGTAGAAGTACTTGAGAAGTACTATGCTAGCGTGTAGTACCGCACCGCAGTAACAGGAATTCAAAACAAGCAGAATTTCGATATATTATAAAGCTCCAAATCAATAGAATTTCATTAGGCTCCCCCAAAACACAGAAGTATTGATTTTTTTTTGATCGTTAGATCATCTGGTATTTAGATTTAGAGAAAAAAATCAAATTCTCAGTTGTATTTAACGATTTTATAATGATAAGAACCTTCTGGAATCTCTCCATAGTGCACAATATAATTTGTAATTCTTCCGTTGACTTCGTCGGGTGTCGTCCATTCGACGTTGATCACCTGATTAGGCATCGGAAGAAGTACGATTTCGTTTGGAGGACTACCTGGTCCTGCAAAACAAAACGCTTTTTCAAACAAACAATTCAAGGAGTAAATTGGAATACCTACCAGAAACTTGTATATGCACCACTTCCTGCGACATTCCAGCTTTGTTTTCGGCACGACAGGTGGCCGAAGCATCCTGAAGTTCATCAACGTCACCTCCTCATCAGATGAAAACGGTAATCAGCAAAATTGGAAAAAAAACCTTTGTACTTTATTTATATGAATAAAAATTAAAATTACTGACTAGCAATAATTCTAAGTATTTCAAAAATTAATTCGCATATTTAATTGAAAATTTTAAACGAAATTGTCTTGATGAAATTTCGATCATACGAATAGAGGTTGAACGCAACTTCCTCTATTCTCGCTTTTATAAAGGAGTGTAAAAATGAAGAGGATCCACCAATCAATAAAGTACATCGCCTCTTATAATTGAGGAAGCAATGATAAAACTTGAGGATGTGCTGAAATAAAGAACATCGCAAAAATAAGAAGATAAGCTCTTGCGTTAATCAGTCCTTGTGGCGTTATGGGTGATACCGTGGAGGTACTTGAAAGCGAGCCTAGTCTATACAGTGGCTTGAGTTGAACACTCTTCACCAAGTCAGTGATAGTTCTCTTACCCAGATTTTTCTGGTACCAATTCAGCAAAGCCGGATGCTAGGTTTGGTAGGTCTAGGGGCAGCCAAGAACTGGTTCGAGCCTGTGTGTCACTGTGGCATCTTAACCACTGCGCCACTGCGTCCCCGGATAAATCGTACAAAGGACAACTTTTAATAAGAATAATAGCTGAAGCTGAAACCATTTACGTGGAATATTTTTCTGGATATTTAACAGAAAAAAAAACTTACTTTTTTTCTAAAAATCTTCAAATGATCTTCTTAATCGAACGCTAATTAAAGGTTTTACTAAATTTCACAAAGAATCAAATTGTCAAGCAAAAATTATTGTTGAGTTCTTGTTGTTTTGTTGACAGGTATAAAAATATACTAACCTTTATAAGGTTTTTGAGATTAAGCACTCTGCTGTTGATTCGTTCTCCATCCTCAAGTACCCAATAAACGGACGGTTGAGGAATACCGGTAGCTGAGCACGTGATCGTAATCGAACCTTTTGGATCAACACTGACAATATTCTCAGGAGGATCCAATTTTATTGATGGAGGTGTTTCTAGAAAATCTTATATAGCTTAATGTATTCATATTTTTAAATAATACTATGTTGCTACAACCGCTATCGTTCGATGTATACTTCTTTTTATTATGTAAATTTTCTGAAGCATAGATGAGAGCGTTACCTCCACTACCGGTTTCGAATAATGTTGGTTCCGATGCCGGACCTTCCGATTGATCGTTTGTTGCCGAAATTCTTACCTTAAAAGCAAAATGAAAATTCTTCAGCAACTTACTTTTTGAATACATTTTTATTCAAATTTCTTTTTCTCCTCAAATTGACTCACAGTTATAAACTATTGATTCACTGCAATTAACTTTCACTTCTAAAAAAAATTCTTAGAAAACTTTCTAGCAATATGGTTAGACTAGTTAAAAAAAAATAGCTCCACGTAAAGAAATTAAGATAAGCTTTGGTGTTGATCAATCCCTTGTTGCCAGATGAGCCAACGCATTTGTGTTCAACCGAGTTTGAATGCGAGCTTGCTCATTACAGTGACTTGAGTTGACCAGTTATAACGAAGTGTGGTGGTCATCTTGTCTAGGTTTCTCTGATACTGAATTACCGATTCTAGAGGGATGATGGACTTGGTAAGTCTGGTAGTGGCAGCGAATAAATTTGGGTCTACGCGTCAATGTAGCATCTATACCACTGCGCTACCTTGTAGGAAATAATATAAGATTAATATTTATTATATAATACAACTTAAATAAACCTTGTATGGCGTATTCGGCTTGATGTCATACTGTTCTTTGTCGATAGTAATAGTGCCATGGTCCTCAGTAGATTGTACCTCAATACGAGACCAATCCTTATAGTCCTCATCGGCTGTTCCATCGTCAGGTGCGAAATAAATGGTGTACGACTGTAATTAATTTAAGCTTTAATAATCGTGTTTTCACTAAAAGCATCTAGAAAAATTTTATAGGTGCGATTTTTTTTACCCAGTGACGTCACAAAAAAGATTTTGTTTAGCTGATTATTACATAATGCTTTTTTTAAAATTTGTTAACTTCATACAACAATGAAGGAAATCCCTCATGAAAAATTAGGATACTTTGATTTGTCCGTTCGGTTCTCGTGGTCCGAACCATGTGATGTTGACACTGTTGTCTTCCAAAACAGACGGCAAGATATCTCTCGGTGTATCGATCGGAGCTTAATCGATAATCTATATATCTTGTCTATATGTTGTTGCTGATGTGTGGTATTTTAAACTACAGCATCTATAATAACGAATTATAAGAACCTCCGAAATTCACTTTGTATTCATCCGCTTATCTCGAAAAGAAGGATTAGTTATGGATGTTCAGCTGATACCAGTTATTGACTGGAAAGTTATCGACTAGTTTACAAAAAGTATCGATTTTTCTATGAGATACTGAATTGAACAATACATTTGAAAGAAAACATTAGGTCGAAGTTTCAATAAAGGCAGCGTTTGACATGATAAATTCGATGGAGGTACAAAGAAAAGTCATATCGTCATCGAATCGAGAACCAACCTCCGCTAACGGTGTTAAAGTGGAAAGTGTCCGAACGTATGCCTTCACCATCCACATTAACGGCAGCAATTTTCACATAATATGGACTCTCTGGCTCTAATTCTCCTCTTCTGAATACAAGTCGCGTATCGTTAGGATCCTTCGCTTCAAACACTTGCCACTGATCTACGGGTTTCGACGGATCTCCCGTCAAATAGACGTTATAACTCTGCAAACTATAATTCAAACCTCTGGAGCATCTTGGTAATCCGAACTTAACTGAATAAGATGACTCAAAGACGAATTTTGTTTAATAGCCTTTTGATCAATGCTACTGATAGTAGCGTGAATGCTTTGTTGGTATGTTTTGTACGAAAAAGATGAAAAGCTGGTGAGCAAATATGGTCATTTCACTCAGCAGCTGTCATACCGTAATTTCTCCATTGGGATATTTAGGTGGTTGCCAGCTTAATGTCACTCGATTGTCCGGATCAACAATGACATCAACATCTCTGGGTGGACTTCCAGGCTCTGAAATCAATAACGATAAACCACTGAAGAAATGCTTTCTAAATATATTCTGACTACAATTTGAGACGCTTTGTGTCTCACTAAAAAAAAAATCGATAGCCCATATTTGACATATTGCAAAAATTCATTGGTCAGCTTACTATTTACAATGAAATAATGCTTGTCTTCAACTGTTCCGTCGATATTTCTGGCTTGGCACAACAGAATTCTCTTTGTTGACGTGGTTGAATATACCTGAGAGGTAAAAATTCGTTACAACAAAATTCTTTCCTCAAGTCTCATACAGTAATTACAGATGAGTCAGTTAGTTCTCCCAGTGCTTTTCTTAATTAAGTTTTCGTAATATTTTCTTATTAGGTAAAAGAAAAACATCTGTGCACCTTAATCGAGCTGTAGCGATGCTCCTTTTCAGGATCCGGGCTGATCGGGATCGGTACTGGTTCCTATAATTTTCTATTGGAAGGCGAAAATTGACTTGAATGTTTCATTTATTCAAAGTGGACGACAGTACTTATACAGACGTTCGTGAATGAAATGGACACTCGATTTTACAAAACTAAACATTTTTCCTTAATCGCTTTAAATTAAGCAACATTGAAATGCCTGTAATAGACTCGTTTTGAGAGTCATTAGCAACATTGATATTTATTTACTAAGAAAAAAGCAATCGTTGTTGATTTATTTGACTCACGTCTCCACTTTCTGTTGAATTCATCGGTAACCAACTGTAGGAGACACTCGGCATTGGCCTTCCCTCAGCCACACATCTTAAAAAGAGGTGAAAAATACTTAACTCTTGAAGAATATAGGCTGTAGTATTTCAAAAATCTAAGCTATCATTCTTATGTTCAGCAAATTTCTGATGAGTAATATCAGCATTATAAAATTTTGCTTAAAAAATGACGTCATTTTTAAGTGAATTTCTGAGCAAATGGTGAGAACTCGTATTTTTTTCCAGAAAACAGCACAATATCGTATTTTATTCAGGAATATGAGAAAAATCAGTAGCAAAATAACGATAAAACAGAGATTCTTCGCTTAGATTATCCGATTCTCTAAGTCATCAACACAAATCTAATCGACAATATCAAACAGCAAACACCGAAGCTTACAGAAGAAAGAACGACAAATGTACAAAGAAGAACTGTAGAATGGTAGGCAAAACAATGTGGACGTCAAGAATCTCTATTTACAGAGCTATCCGAGACTTCAGAAACACGGAGTGCATCGCACCAGTGTCACCATGTACGCAGAAGACCACCGTCGTGTATAACCGTCGAGCAAAACAGAAACGAATAGAAGAATGCTGGTGTCCGCACTACGCATGAAAGCAGCACAGCCAGGTAACCAAGTAACGAACTAAAGCTAAGAGACAGCCAATTTTAGAGGTTTCTCAAATCAGAATCGTAGGAGGAGAAAGGAGTGTTTTCTGGAATGAGGTAGGGACGCATCATACGTTCGTAGCAAACGCATCCGTATAAAAAGGTTACAATATCGAAGTGTTGCATGGGTAAAAAAAGAACAAATTCTCTACACATCCTAGAGCATGTTTCTATGACTAACTGTACCCACTTTCAGTTAATCAACTAATTCATTTTTATTACGTATAAAGTAATTAATTTTTCTAATACCGTAGAAGAAACAAGTGTGAATGAGCACTTAGAAGTAGTTAGGAGCATTTGAAGAAGGAAATCAATCATTCAAATTTTTAAAATATCATGTTTTAATGAATTGAGAACAAGTAACACAACTAGAATAATCTAGTGAAACGAGGACCGGCACTGTTCGTCTTCATCTCAGAGTTCAAATAAGTCAACGAAAATGATTTCGTAAAGAGGTCTTATCATCGCAGTCATTGTTCGTTACGATTCTCTTACCAGCTTCAAGTAATAAAATTTGGTCATCTTGAATTTATAAGATAAAATCATCCAACAAATTGAATATTCTAATCCAAAAGCCAAGAGTTGGCTTACAGCAGATGTGATGATTATTCTCCTATGGGAGTTTTGTGAACGGAATCGAAAAACGTTTATACTTCACTTGTTGATCTCGTCGCTGCATCTACCGACGGCTTCACATTGACTATGGTGATACAAAAGCACACCACTAGAATTCTATATAAGACAAACAAGATTAGACAGATGAAGCGTCAATCAGTCCTTCATAACGGGATGCGTCTACGCAATTATGTTCAACGTGTTATCGTGAAGGTGGTTGAGTGCAAGTCTGGTCTATACAATGACTTGAGTTGACAGATCTTGTCAAGTCGGTGTTAGTCATTTCATTCACAATTCTCCGGTATCAATTTACAATTCCTCGAGCAATAGCGGGCTTGATAGAACTGGAGGCGGTGGCGAACTAACTTGGGGCTGTGTGTCACTGTGGCACTTCCATCACTGCGCTACATATTCTATTCTATAGATGTGGAAAATTTGGAACAAGGCGTATAAAAAAAGAAAACTAGCTTTTTCAGTCATCAAGTCCATTCATATTTTGCCAACATAAAATATTCACTAAAGAGCTTGTTAATTGATAACAACGAGGTTACTGAGGATAAACAGGAGTTGATAAGGCTTGTTAGTTTATACCCTGCACGTTGGCAGTCACATCTTAAATACTCTTCTACGTTTCTCAAGCTTCATCGTGAATTTTTAATAGTGTAATTAGACATTCAAATTTTATTCGCATCCCCTCAGTTCCATTTCATATGGAGTTGGGTATGTCCATCAATGACGTCATTTATAAGCAATTTGAATTGCATTATTAGATTTAAAAATAAATATAATTTCACCTAAAGTGAATAGGTTGTGCAGGATCAACAGTAGTTTCGGTTGCCGAGTCGCCAATCGGAGGGTCACTGATTTCGAGATGAACGGCCAGCGGAATTTCTATAATCATCAATTTCTTTCCATACAGTATTTCAAATTTTTCGATCAAGCATTGATTATGGATAAGGTAGGGATACTAAAAAAAAATCTACTCTACAACTCTTTCACTATTTGTGCTCGACAATATATTCGAGATTTGAACTCACGTTTTCTTCCAGTTGTCACCTCATACGCTTCAGAAATTATTCCAGCACCATCGTCAGTAGCTGCTTGAACTTTTACCACGTATGGAGTGTCTTCGTCGTCAACGTGAACCGTCAAATTTCTAGAATGAAATCCTTTATCAGTTAATAATTTGTCACTCATTTTTATCGGAATCATGTTTTTCTATTGAGCTTTTCCTTGAAACAAATTTGCATTTGTAGTTTCATAGGCAGAATACTTTTCAGTCTTTACTAATTTTGGTAACATTGAAGTTCATCCATGACTACAAGCTTGTTGACTTGGAGTTATAAAAAAGTAGTACAAGTTGATTTGTCGTTCAAGATGGTTTCTCACTTCTTTTTAGTAAACACTAATTCTTTCAGTACTCATCTGATTTGGCCTACGTTACTCTTTCAAAATGCATCCGTATCAATGTGTCATTCAGAATGCTTATACAAAAAGCTCTACATACTCTAAGTAGACAGCATTACCAATCAAATAATCTACTACGTAATAAGCTGTCAGGTTTGTAAATAAATAAAAACATTTGAATACAGTAATATAATTGATGCATACCTATGATCACCGTCGACAACTTGAGATTTCCATTCAGCAAGAGGTAGATCAGGATCTTTAGTATAATATACTATATAGTTCTATAAAAACAACACATAATCGTCATGTTTCACTCTGTGGAACTCGGATACGTAATCGATAAATCGTGCCTTAATGCGACCATTCGGTCGCTTCGGTGGATGCCACGATACATCGAATCCGATATGCATCGGTGTTGGTTGTATACTCATTGGTGGACTACCTGGTCCAAGAACTTTCACTTCTGTTCTCTTCTCGTCCGAACCTTCAGTGTTTATTGCCTGAGACGATCATATTGTAGTAAAAGGAAAACTACTGCCTTTCTCTGGACAATTCAAACCTGGCATGTAGCTGTTCCTGTTCTTGTCGTACTTTGCGCAATTAATTTACTTGTCGCACGATCATGCGCATCCATTGGAGTTATGTCGTACACTCGAAATTCATCCTAATAACAGATATATGTTGTTCTTTAAGTATGAGTTTAATAGAGAAAGTTTCCTCAAAGAACAAAGCCACGAACCTTACCATCCTCCACGAGTTGCCCACTCCATAACCAAATAATTTTCGGTTTAGGTACTCCGAGAGCCTCACATTCAATACTAAGGGGTTCGTTACTTGGTTCTTTGACTATCTTATCGGACGGCGTTACAGTGACAAACGGAGGACGAGCTTAATACTAAGGTATGATTTGAAAATTAACGCACGTTAAAGAATGTTAAATAATGATTAAGTTGCTGATTTTTACTAAAAGTTAACCGATAGTGCAGGTATCTGATGCAAAAACTGATGACTTGTTCTTTTTGCTCGAGTAATCGATTTTTTCATAATGAAGATGGATTTACCTCCTAACCATGTAGTAGCATTGAACGGTCTGCTTAGCAAACCTTCTCCAAGCCGATTTTTCCCACGTATTTTAAATGTATATGGAGTACGTTCATTCAGATCAGAAATGGTAATCGAATGATCATATGGATTATCGATATGTTTAACCTGTAAAAACGATATGTTATGAAATGTATTGGAAGATTTTTGTATAATCGAAGAGGTATATAGGAGGTAAACGTTAAGGTGATATAAATATATGACATATAGAAACATGTTCATACTAATGACATTAAGGAAGAACAACAGAGAAGCTGGACACCCGACAAACCTTATCACTACCAACTCCTGCTCAATCGATAGTGAATTAGAATTCAACATTAGTAATTTTATTGCATGAGAGCTAACCTTCCACTGATCATCTGGAAGACTCGGATCGTCAGTATAGAGAATATCATATCCGACCATTGGAGCATTTGTGATACGTGGTTGTTCCCATTGTAGATTTACTTTGTCTCCTTCAATTTGATAACGAATTCGTTCAGGAGCAGTTGGACCTGGAATCATCGTTTACTAAGTGATTGATATTGGTAGAAAAAAACTAAAAAGGAAACGTTAGGTAAATTTGGTAAAATAATGGCTTACAACTGAATTTGAGGAGATTTTTGCTTCCGAGAAGCATTTTCTGCCTCAAGTTTAAAACTGACATAAATTATGCAAATTATGCTTGTTTACCTAATTGATACAAAAATAGACAAAAGAATTCCAGAGGCTGCTTCAACTATTTGATACTACTTCTTCACTGTATTCACTTGCTAGAAAAACTCTTTATGGAGGTGAGCTATCTCTCGTCGAATTTCTCAAATAATTAAATAATGAAGTCATTAAGACAGCCATTCGAAAAAGTTTAAATAAAAAATATTTATCGATTACTATAATTAACAATTGTTCTTTCATAAACTACCGCCAAATATTCCTTAATAATCATAAACGCCCTAAGCGGGTAACAGCATTAGTTAATTTCTGTCAAGTTACCTCAGTCAAATGAATATTAATTATTTGACACTCAAGCAAATTAGAGTGCAGTTGAATGAACTGTTTGGAATATGACATTTGATACTTGCCGGTTACTGTAATGTTGACACGTTTTGTACTTTTTCCGGCTTCATTTTCAGCTACACACGAAAAAGCTGTATTCTCTATGATTCCGCCGATATGCATCTTCATAAACAACGTCTTTTCACCGTTGTTCAATGGACGACCTCTGTAAGAAAAACCTCACATTTTCATGGTGACTTTATACTGTACTTTTATGAGGTGATTACTCTTCTTCTGTTGTATTTTCCATTTTTGAGACTCCATACATACAAAAAATATTCAATTGACTAAGCTTAAGTGCTAAGGCTCTCAAGAAACAAACAAGAAAACGATATGAATCAAATGGAAAAGCAATATTAAACTCTGAGTATGGTATTCGATTCATCGAAGTAGTTCCTGTTTTCTTCAATACTATAATCTCTCTCAGTATAAATCAAGTACTTACTTGTGCTGCCAAGTTACAACTGGCATCGGATCAGCTCTAGTGATGTTACATCCTAATTCGAACGGTTTCAATGGACCAACAAGTAATTCTTCACCTTGTTCAATAGTTACCAATGGACGAGACGCTTAAGAGAAATGCATTAACAATTACGATGAACGTTTCGTGGACCATCAAATCTTGCACCTGGTTTCAGAGTTGTGACCAATGCTGGATTTCCTAGTCGACCTGGACCCATCTGATCATTTGCACGAAGACGAATGTAGTATTGAGTGCTTGGACGAAGATTTTCAATCATAGCAGTATTGCTTGGTTCTACAACATAACAGAATGGTGTCAAATACGAATATGCCATTAATATTAATTTTAATATTTATTAATGTAACATAAAGAGTTACAAAAATAAGATATTGTTATGTTTATTCTAGATCCAACATAAAAATCAGAATTAGGATTCTGTAACCTCGAAGATTATCATTACTGTTTAAAATAAGACGTTGTTAGTTGAGTGAAAAATACGTCGAACTGCAAGTCAATAATGTTATCCTCCAAGCAGAAATGAGTGCAACTGCAGTCGCATACGTGAAGGAATCAGATAGTTGTTAGGAAAAGAAAACAACAATCAAAAAGCTGCACAGGAATGAGAAGAACTGTTTTTTGAAATCACTGAATCAATTTAAAACAAGCAATATGTATCAGTATGATAAGAATGAGACGCAAAGAAAAAATCGATTTGAGTTTATATCGATTATTTGAGGAATAAATTACCCTTAACAGTCTATTGTTTCAAGAAGATTTGGTAGAGCGTTTGAATCAAAGACACATAGAAGACGTTTACTACGGTATTTTAAGAATCGTCTACATACCGTTGTTTACTGATTCAATCAAAACATATTGTGTGAAGTAAGATGACGGTAGGAAATTTTGATAAATACAAGAGTAATGAAATATTCTACCTTTCACTTCCATCTGTTGCCAATTTTTGATAGGTTGATTGCCATTATTAGTATAGTAAATGGTGTAGCTTGTAATTGGACGATTGACAATATGTGGTGGATCCCAACGTAGTGCTATGTTCGTCCTTCCAGACAGCGCACCACGTAGCACTGGTGCTGATCCAGGTCCTAGAATGAATAACAAGACATTTGTTACAGTTCCCGTTGATATATGACCAATCTAAGCTATCTTAAAAATAAAAAAAGAAAGTTCATAAAGCAATAGTGAGAAGATCAGCAGTTGTACGCAGGTGAAGCTCACACTCAAGCAAACCAAACCTTCCATCCTCAACATTCGCAAATCGGTTACAGAATATCCCTAATGATGCTGAGTCATTCTCAAAACACAGAACCCCAGACGATACTCGAGCTCGTGTCACATTAATGTTTGGTTCGGTATGTTACCGATTGTTGCACTGATGTCCTCGCTCTGCGATATCCTCATTATCGTTTTGTGAGTTTTATGATTAACTCAGCATCCATAGGGATATGGACTATGAGGAAAGAATCATTATAACCTGTTGGTTGAGAAAAAAAAACGATGACAGATAGTACCAAAATATATTGAAAGGATAAGCAGCACTGATCTGATGAAGTACCGTTTATGTTAAATCAATATAGATGTAGAACACATGCATTTAAGCATCTTCACGATGTCATGAAGGCAAAAAACTTAGAGCTTTTCCACAGAGAGGTAAATTGCGTCAGGTCTCAGCCTCGAAATATACACTACGGTATGTGCAAATAATGCTAGTGTGATTACCATGCTCAATAGATATTTTTATTTGGCATTGTTTGTTGTTTACATATTAAATTAGAATTGTACATTAAATGAGAGACCTGAAGTAAACTATTAACTAATATGAAGAGTAACATTCACATTGAGGCTAATTCAGCTAGAATACTATCCAGTTAATAAGCCTCGTCATTCTTTATCTGCTGTTCTATTCGTAATTAAGCTTGAACTTATTTGATGAAAATTTTTTCAAAAATCACAATTGAGGCTAACAAGTATGAGGCTTAGAAAAGTCGTACTCACCGGTAATCGTTACTTTTACGGTACGTTCGACTTTGCCTTCTGAATTATTTGCAATGCAGGTGAATTCAGCGTTCTTGAACAATTCCTTAATGATTAACACCTGCTCGTTCTTCACCGTTCCCGCTTTTGCCGGCGTAATTTGTAAGTTGTTATCACCTCTGAAATTTTTCTTCACTAATTGATAATATGCACATCAACTTCACCATCAAGAAAATCAGTTGTTGGTATTGTACATAAAAGGAGTCTATGTAAGGAGTTAGTACTGATAATACTGATTAATAGCTAGGGATTTTTTTTGGCATTCATACTTGTTTGAAATTACATTCAGGTTCACGACTTTGAAGCATCTTCGTCTACTAGTAGTCCCACTATTGATTGAAGTTTCCTTCTCCTAGATGATTTTTGACTTCTGCTTTGAATTTATCAGAAAATATGCCGTTCTTCCTTCTCAAAAATCAATAGCAGTTCTTTTTCTCTCTTTCAATTTCAAGTAGAAATTTGATTCCAGATTTTCTATGTTATATGTCGTTAAGCTTCAACAGAATGCAGTATTACAGACGAAGGAATCTGAATCAACGTCACTCAGATACACTATACTTGTAAGCTTTGACATTAGTCGTCATTTCGAGTCATAGAATTATTTCGAGTCCAGCTTCACTAGGGTACTGTTTGGTTGAACGAATTGTATGCGTAAAATTTTCTCGTATCATTACCTCGCACGAGCTTATGAACTACTGTACTTATCTGATAAAGGTATTTCTGAATTGATTCCATCTTAAGACAGCAGGAAACTAAGTGGGTTGAAGAATTAGGTCACATCCTATAAAATACCTTAAAACATATTATAGGAAACGTAGCGCAGTACTGTGTAGACAGGGGTTCGTTCACCAAGCGAGCCATCCCTTGTGGACTGATAAAATGGAACAACAAAGATTTGAAGAGATAGACAGTACTGACTTGATAGAGATTGATCTTCAAGTCTTCAGTTCATTGTAAAGACCAAGTAAGTAACACCTAACGACTTAACGATTACGCAAATAGTGCACCTCTACTTAACTTGCACATCATTGAATGAGTTATTTGAGCCGAAATGTATTGGTAAAGGAGCTGCTTAAGATACTACAGAAATTTTAAAGATTTCTATGTTTGTAAAAAAACTAAATTATTATTGTAATAATTCGAAATGAGGTGATAGAAGAACTCGTTACTTGAACGCATACATACCTCTGCCAATATATATCTGGAAATGGAAATGCGACAGCTGAACAGGTGATGTTGAGGTTTCCTCCGGGCGGTACTTCATACGGACCAGGTGGCTCGACATATAGCTTTGGTGGTCCTTTTAGCACTAAATTTCGTCAAACTTCTGCATTTTGTTTCAAAACAAACGACAAATAGTTTGATGATAAATTAAAAATTTTGTCCAATAACGAAAATTCTTACGCAAGCATTTCGCTCCTTTTGGACAAGAACATGAATATTGATTGTCGTTGATCGACGAGCAGGTACAGCCGGACAACGAACGACATAACGTCTTCGGAATCGGTTCTGAAATATAAGTTAAAATCACTCTTCGACTTCGATTCTTTCAATCTGATGAATAAAAAAACTACCGTATGAAAATGCATTATATCGTTTCAGCAGTTTTTACGATTTTCATATATGATTGCGAAAACAAATTCAGATATGAAAATCTTTTTCAACGTATTTTTTTTTTTCACGGTGATGAAAAATAGCTAACTAATGCATGTTCTTTGATCGCTGTCCAACGTCATTCCACGTGGACATCGACATTCAACAGTGACGTCATTGATCGATAAACATGAATGACTACATCCACCATTGTTAGATTGACAAAGTCCTGAAAATATGTTACTATGAAGGAAAAAGCGTTCACTTTTCAATCGATAACGTACCTTTTCCACGACAAACAGGTACTGTATTCACCCACGACTTTCGATGGCAAAATAACGTATCGACCTCGTCGATCAATTCGTAACCAAAGTCACAATGATACTTTACAAATAGAAATGACCTGAACGCTATTAATGATATTCATCATTTTATACCACACCACAACCTGTCTCCATTACCGTAATGACCTGATTTTGGCGAATTACAGTAACCAATCGTATATTTATTAGCTACGATAAAATTTGATTATAGAAAGTGCGCTGTTTGTACATCACCTACGAAAATTTCAACTAGTCACTTTGATTGATTCAATTTCAAATGTTGACAGTAACCTAGATCAAATATCGACAGTAATGTAGATGGTGTAACTGCGATCAATAATTGAAGTATTCGACAACAATAAATGCTTTTCCAAAGGTGCAAAAATTGTTACAATAAAGCAACGATGGATATTAACAATATGTACTCAAGTAAATGAGTGAATAAGTTACAAATTTCCATACTTGGGTGAAAAAGTGACGTTTTTTGGCATCAGCTTTCCTTGTTGTCTGTAGTACTGAATGATAAGGCGTCGTAAATTATCCGGTGGTACGAATGCCATCGCTCGAACTCTAAAAGTTATCACTTGAGAGGTAAAAATGTCCGTCACAAAGTTTGAAATGGTCACATGGGCAGGATACACGTCACATCTCTGTTTGTTAATTACAGCTGTATCGTCTGACTATTCATAGCTGACTGTCATTAGTATTATTAATTGGTGAAGCTCTTGAATATTTACGTTGCATGAGGAACAACTGGAGGTGCCACAAGCCCTGTCATGCTTCTCTCAGTGATATCGGTACAACTTGTATCCAAATCCTCGTATCGTGGATAACAAATCTCACGCCTAGACGCCTGAAATCGAAAACAACATTTTCTCATTTCGTTCAGCATTAGTTATGTTCATGGTCCATGAAAAAAAGGTCAAGAAGGTCGATGCATTCTGTACTAGCATGCCGCCGACTATCACCAACCCACCTTCGAAACAATACATTTGCCGGCATCTGGTGGAGGTATCGGTGGCGCTGACACTAAAAATATTGGCGGTTTTTTTTATGAGGAGTATCCCACTAATTTGCTAAGCAGCAATAGTAATCATGCTTCATAGTTAACGGCCACTAGAAGGGGTAAGAATCATTGGTGAGATACTCGGGAATGATAGCAATCATGCGATTAGAAAGCACAACCGTTCTTATATACAGTGTCATGGAACTTACGTAAGTTTTATGTCAATTCATAGAGAATTGTTGAGGTTTGAAATATGAGTTCTTTTAGTCGTGAGTTACATGACATTTGCATGCAGTATATCAACCAGGCTTAAAGGGTTATAGGTTTAATCGGCATTATAAAAATATTATTAGAAGATTAACGTCTGTGTAGCGTAGCAATCTTCGTTGAATGGTTGGTTGTCTTCCACCAACTATAAACATTGCCAGCTTAGACACACTCCACGATACTATGATTATACTACAACCACGACATAAATTCTGAAATTGACTGTTTGATTTGATGCTCATAGTGGAAAAAGCCACTGTGCAGTTGAACAGATGAGCTGGCACGAACTCTTACGACACGACTAAAACGATCGACTATGTTATTACCACCATAACGTTACGATTAGTCACGATTTCGAAACGTTGATAAATGATGATGACACGACACGCTGATCTCTACAATTTCCTGATTACAACTGCTTGCCTTCCTCGTCCATTCCGCAGAAATGTGACGCCTGATCAGCAGAGATAACGCATCGGCCCGTACCGTTCGCTCTAAGCACCACAGCGGTGCCCGAAGCAGCGACGGCTCCTAAGCGGAACAAGTAAATTTAATCAATTGCTACCTGCTCATGCTCACGCCTAACGCTTATCGTACATCATGACACTTTGTAAATACAGTGATTTTGCTACCTTATTCGATTCATTAGCTTTCCACTGTATTAAAAATAGCAAGTGAAAGATCAAGAATAGGCATTTTTCATGAGATCGGGCACGTTCGTGCGTGATGTTAAAAAAGAAAAAATGAAACGCTGGTGTCCAGCTGAAAGTGTGCCAGCGTAATAAGGATTGAGTGATGAAAGCTGTGCACATGCTTTTCTATCTTCCCATATATACACTATAATGTCATCTTATAAAAAAACATGCCGGCTAAGTTAGCAGTGATTGAATTTGGACTAACTCTCATTAATCGATCCTCATTAGAGTGAATGATGGTAAACATCATAATTAAAAATAACGAACACAGTTTACGAAAAAGAAGTTCTCATCACTCCGTTCAGAGGAACGACGGAAAGGGCTCGTCAGCATGCGGTGCTGTTGCTGAAATACCTACTCTCTACCTAATATTGGGCAATATCTGGCTCTTTTCGCTCTGCGACGTTTCAATGGTTCCGGATAAAGTAGATCTTGACGATTTGGCAATGAGCGAGTAATATTGAAGCCTGGCAGTACCACTATCATCGGTTGAACATCTTAAACTCGAAACAAATTCATTTCAAAAACCACATACTCTACGATTATTTAATATGTGAATATCAGAGTCAGAAGATCCTCACTATCTAGATCCTCATATAATACTTAGGGCTCAATATTGGCTATGTGACCTAGTTCAATTTTTTAACCATGAAATGTCACATATCAATCTCTAACAACCTTGGAAAAAGAGGAGCGATCCAGGATAGAGCCTCAAAAGAGTTTCAATGATTGTGATTTTGAATGATTACGTTGGTCGATCTACCTCATCACCTAATTAGTTCAGACTTAAAACATAAGAAAAAACGATAGAAGCAATATGACGTCTCAGATAACGCGGTTCAGTGAATCTAAGGAAATGAAACACTCAAACTTTGCACCTTGAGGTATGTCGGAAGAGGAAATAGTGTGTGTATTTTTGATGAATTCTCTAATAGACGATTTTGAAAAGTTGAAGGATTGATACTAAAACAAATCGACAGCACAGTTGGATAAGTAGAAGCAAGCATGGTGAAGGATAGATAAGAAAAAAGTCTTAAGAATAATAAGAATTTTGTAGAATATTTTGTATAGAAATCACTCACCCGTATGGTTAACTTTTGATAAAATGAAAATCTTAGACTTTGCCTAATTTAATTTTAGATATATCCTAGAAAAAAGAAGCTACTTCACGACGTAGAAGCTGATCTTTTTGTCATTTTTTTGTATTTGCTGATTAATTTTGAAAGGATTCTGAAGCATTTTAACGTCTTCCTAAATCATCGAGACGCTACTTTTAATCGATATGATAAAACACCTGGACTTTTGACTAATCCCTCCACCTCCTTATCACTAACTCGTTTTCCTCAATGCTTCATATCGTTGAAAGACAAGGTGTAATTACGACAAATTCAACTCAAAACAAATATCGTAATCTTTCAACAGCGATTTGGATGAGGATTTGACATGCTTGATAATTTTATGGTGATGTTTTTCATCATAATTCTAATCACCTGCAAGTTTCCTTCGCATTGATTTTCTTACTGTGCAACATTCATGATAATAACCTGTAGGAGAAAAAAAAATAACATCAAAGTAAAAAAAAAACAATAAAATAAAATAATGACGAGAAATGAAGCAGTAGGAATGAGTTGAGGTAGCGATTTTTATGGAGGGTAGGAGAGATATTAGGGTTGAGAGAGAGGTAGAGAGAGAGAGAGAGAGTGAAAGAGAGTGAAAGGAAGAAAATGATGACTAAAGAAAGTGGGATTGATAAATATAGAAGGAAGAAAAAAAACGGAAATGAAAAAGAATATGGTGAGGAAACAGTTGAGGTAGACGAAAGCTGTTTCTGGTCACCTATATACGGCTTAATATGGGTAATGAATTCAACTTACTTCTTGCTGGAGCTCTTTTAACTCGTCGTAATTCACGCATCCATTCCTGGATCAGTAGATCACCATCTAAGCTCTCCACACTAATCGGTTGTACCAATTTCTGCGATAATAAACTCGTTGAAAAACATTTCTTCAATGACCGTAAATGACAACAACATTTGTTATCCGAAATTTATTCTCCTGCTATTTATTGTATTTTAGTAATGCCTACCATTTTACATGAATACCTAGAAAATCGATTTTGTTTTGATCTTCGGCATGATTTCATGATGAAAATGAAAGTAGGTGGTACGATTGAGGTATGCAAATCACTAAACGACCTCATATCGCAAGTTGTATTGTTTTTTTTCTTTTGTCGTGAGTTTACTGTAGTTCATATAGGCAAAAAAAGCAGTCGAATTCCATAATTTGAAGATATTTGATCATCAGAGAAAAAAAGCACCGTATACGAAGTAGAAATCGATTGATGGTATACGTGCGTAGATCAACATGTTTATTTTCATTGAGTTAGATATTAGAAAGCTGTTTAATGAGGAAATATTTTTTTGTGTCTTCATTTGAACAGATTTAAGTTACACTGTGAAATTTATAGGAGAATACCATAATCTTACAAAATTTCAATGAAAAAGCTGGATAACTCCTCGCTTCAAGTCAAATGGATAAATGTTGTCCTAGCAAGCTCGACTACTGTTCTACAGTATTTGATCAAATCAAATCAATAATCAAATGAACGTGATTAAAATGCTCTTCAATTAGCCTCACATGACTATTTCGATCATATTATGAGTTTGTTTGAGAGGAAAAAAAAGTTGAGGAATGAAAAGAAGTAGCTGCCGATCTATCACTGACACTTCTACCTTTTCTACAATTGTTTGTACTCATGATAAAAGCATTTCTAAAATTTTTCATCCTTTTTACATTAGTTCTTGTTAAGGAAATATCTCTAATGAAATGACTTTAGGAATGACGGATGCGAAAAAGAGCGCAGTATTTGACAAGGAGGTACAAAAATGAGGTTAAATCAGAAACCTAGTAATCCAGACAAACTGTTTAGAATTCATAATCTTTTCCTTATATTGGAAACTATCTGCTATCAGATAAGAAACATCAAAAATGTATGAATGAATATTTATAGTGAAATACAGTTTGTGAGCACTTAAAAACTTTACGAACTGCGTTTGACGAGCTCCAACCTCACATAACCTTACGAGACTTAGTAGATCAAAGAAATATACGAAAAATTCAATTCTGACAGGGTGATAATGACAGCGCTCTTGATTAATAGTTATTTTTACCAAAACGAATACCTGTTCCATATTACTAAACAGAATATACTATCTAGAGCTCTGCTTAAACACTGAGGTAACAAGGTTGATACGGTATAAGATGTTCCTTAGAGTCCTAGAGGCTCAGAATTAAAACCTCACATTTAGAAAAATTTTTCTCTTATCACCAACACTAAGAGGGTCTTACATGATTGTTAAATCTTGTTTTCATTACATGGGTTGTTGAATTTTTTAAAAACATGCTTACACTTGAGTTCAAATTTTAACACTCAGCAAAATTTTAACGCATTACATGACTGAGGCTCGCTTTCTTCTCCTCCAACGATGAGATCGGATGTCTTTTTAGTTAAGAATCTGATAAATAGTCAACATTTACGAAACAACATAAAAAAATCATTGCTAGAAAGTCGCTGAAATCAAAATTCATTATAAGACATTCATTTGAAATGTACGAAAAATTTACTAACTGAGAAGCTCAAAAGAACGAACTCTTCATCGTCTGTCCTCTTTCTATTCCAATTTTTTTCACTCCGTTTCTCTTTTTAATGTTTGAAAGAAAAAATAAAAAAGAAAAAATAAAAATATGTTTGAGTCTTATTAAGAAAAAAGAAAACGCTACCTGGGCCGAAACAGCACACGCCCATAGCGCTAGTAGAGCCAGATACCAACAATTCATCTGGTTGTTCTTCTGAAGGAAGAGGATCAATTTCAAACTGCTTAATCACTTTGAGGAGGGAAATTCTCTGTTGTTAGATGAGTTTCAGTTTCGATGAAGTTTCATATGTCTGCCGATCAAAAAAAATCACATTTTCTTATGTTCTACTCTTCTATTACACTGCTACTGCAAAGTGCTTTTCGCTCGATTTTTGATCTTTCATGCGACATTTTTCGAATGTAACTTAAACTCAGAAAACTACCGTATACTGTACTGATGGAAAACCTCAATATCAAGTTCACATCAAAAACGATAACTCAAAACGATAAGGAATATAAAATTGGCTAGCACATAGTGATTATATTCAGAATCTAAACAGTTACACCAAACCTCAAAATCTCCTTCATTCGATTATCAAGAGACAGAAAGAGATTGAACTTTCAATGAAATTCGTAATGAGTTTCAACGATTTCCGACTACTCTATACGTCACTCACGTTCTGTTCAATTTGTAAGCATGGAGGAAAATTTGAAGAAATTTACAAATTCGAAATCGTTACTGACTTGTTGTTTTAGCAGATGATCGTTGTTCCACTAACGTTCCATATACTGGATAGAAAAGAAAAATCGTATGTTGGCCTATGCAGACCTACCTCGGTCGCGAGTTCTGACAACTACAAAATGTACTGCAGTCAAAGACGATTATCGTTAGAGAAAAATAACATGAAAACAAAAACGGCAGCGATTTGAGGATCGAAAAAAAAAACAAAATAGCAATTAGAATAGGATGAGATATGTGTGTTTCAAAAAGAAAAGCTGTTAAAGTGTAACAGGTAAACGGAGTAAACAAACAATCATCGTGATTCTACCAGGTGTCACCTCCGCTAAATACTTTGACTCGTTCGATTCCGAACTAAGCATTTCTCTACTAACTCAATGAGTCTAGCATTCAGTCAGAACTCAAAGCCTTTAAAATAAAAAAATGTGTAATTGAGGTTTTGTTTGAGCATAGAAATATTCGAATGAAAAATATTGATTGATGTATTTCGGATGTAATAATGCTTATTTCTTTAATACCACAACAATAAAAAAACACGGCTATTACATAAGTTGTTGATTTGTTTGATATGAGGAGATCAGTTCAGAAGAAGACGTATTGGAGATGAGTGATAGGAGGTGCAGCAGAGTTACGAGGACGGATAGAGCCCGACCGTACCCTTTAGCATTTTCAACACAACTTTGTGTTTTCAAGTTTTTCGAAGAAAAAAAGTATAACTGAGGAACATTAACACTGTTATCAAATGAGCAATGAAATCAAATAGATTGAAGCGAATGAGGTATATCATGTGAGTGAGAGGTTTTTTTTTCTCGCGAACGTACTAATAATAATAACGGTGTCAAAAGAATAATATTTATTTGACGGCAATCCTATCAAACATCAACAACGATAATAAATATGACCTCAAATGAGTGAGTTTTGTTGAAAAATGACAACACCGTCGTCATCAGTTTATAATTTTTGTAATTTGATCTCACGTAATATACGAGACAATCATATTATAACGAATTGAGTGAAACGTTTTCCTCACAAATAATGCCAATTCATCTAGAAGTGGACGTGGTGGAGACGATGACATGGAGGAGAGCATCACCGCTGAAGCTCAAAAGCTGTAGGTTGTGATGGGGACCTTTTCGGAATCGCACGCTCTCGTCGGCCGATGCATGAAGACATAATCTATCAGTGTTTATATTTGTTGTACACCTGACGCTCACTTTTCACCGAAACGCTGTCAACAAATGAGATATTTTATCGAAGGACAAATTTCTCTATGATGAAAAACAACGAGATGAGAAAAAAAAACTAATAACGTATCCAAGAGAAAATTTTGTATGCTTAAACTAAAAGCTAAGCGTATCTTTGCTCTTTGCTCTTTGCTCTACAATTATGACAAGAGAATGAGATTTCTAATAATAATTCAAATGTTGAAATCCTACGTGATCTACCTACAATGCGAAATTCTTTCTATCTACCACTAAGTCTTAGTGTACTGTAAAATAAGATCACAAGCAAAAATCACTCATTACTGTAGTAATCGGATTACGGTAAGGTTTTCGTAGTAAACAAAATCGAAAACATTTTCACAATATGCCACTCTCATCTGAATAATTACCATTTTTTAAGCTTCAAGTTCATAAATTTCTTTAGGTAATCGTTAGAGAATAGAAAAAATATTAACATTAGTCCGATCGCATTGCAAAAATAAAGTGCAACGAGGTTTTTTTTCCTGCGGAACTTTTTAACTGAAAAGGTTATGAATAATTTGAAAAGTATAAGTGTTGAGGTTTAAAGTGAAGGCAAAATTTAGCAGAAGTTTACATATTTTATCACTCATTTTTGTCCTGCGATTATAACGGCAACATGAAAAAAACAACATTCCTCCCTCACATTCATAGAAAAAAAAACTTCTATATATAAAAATTATTAATTTAATTTATAATTATTGTTATTAATGATAAAGAAAGAAATCAATAACTCGGTAATTTTAGCTTTATTCAAAAAATTATCGATTGACTCTTTGAGCTACATTTCTTATATCGATTATCACGCTAAGGCGAGCTTTTTTCGCTGATTACGGTAATTCACTAGCGTACGGTATTCAGGAGAATTCCATGAAACATCGCTATAAATTTTCGTTAATAGTTCAGAAACGAGGTAGCAATTCAAAAAAATTGTCGTTGTGAAAAATTTTAGTGGTGAATTCGGTGACGAAATTTATCGACTACTGTAATTTTGTATCGATCTAAAAATCTTTATTTATCACAAGACTTATTAAGCTCACTACTGATAACTGAATAAATTTGAATATCTCGTATAGATTTTCGCCAAAATGATTTTTACAGCTTCAATCTTGTAAGCTCAAATCACTGATCGTTCTATCATCCGTAGATAAGTAGTTTTTTTTTTTTCAACTTTGTTCTCACGAAAGCTGTTAGATATTTGACTGAGCTTCTGAAAAATTTCTTAGAATAACCGTTAGTAAACAATAAATGTCAAATACGTCAGATGTTTACGTTTTTGTCGTAAATAAAAACAAAAAAAAACATCGTTACAGTATATTTTTGAGTTCTGAATGGTTAGATGTTTTCCACGGAGTGAGGTGAAAGTATGAAGAAGATATTTTACTAAGAATAAAAACTTGAGGAACTACTAGAGATGGAAAATCGCAGACAGACATTACGAGACAACGCGGCACATTTTTATTTGCAGATTCTGCGGAACCTCGTTAGAAAAAAAAGCTAAAGACACACACTTTCTGATGAACAGTGCCAGCTGTGCTTTTCTGCTAAACATTTAATCGGATTGTTTTCAATGTTTTCAACGACGACAACATCAAGTGATGCAATAGTGAATGTCATCGTCTTAAGTTCTACCACGTTAAGCATCGTTTACACCTCACACCTCAATTTTCCGTTCAACTCAACTCATCGATTTTATTCAAATCTTAAAGCGATATTCAATTGAGGTAATTGAAGCGAATGCTTCTATAATACTATTCATTGCACCACAAAAAAAAGATGGCCGACTAAAATATAGGAATTGATTAGTTTACTCAGCAGATTTTGTTTATTCATTAGTTAAGATAGAATTGTTTACAGTGTGGCTGAGGTAATAAAAGAGTAATAAAAGCTAATGAGACCTCATCTAAGCTTAAATGAAAACAAAATAATCTGCTATTGTTGGAGAATGTTTTTGATAGGGAATTCAAGAGAATACACAATTTCGTTCAAATTTGTTTGGCTTAGAAGACACTACGGTTAAGTTCAATAACAAAAACAAAGAAAATGTAATTTTAAGCTGATGATAAAGAAGTAACGTCTGCTGAGGTCATCGAACTCATCACACTCAACAACGACGTCTTATTGGATTTTGAAGAATGTTGATAGTGTTTATCAAAAACATTTCGACCAACCGTAACACGTTGTTCTTGTGTGAGTACCACTAGAATTTTTTTGTTAATCAACATGTAATTTTAATAAATATTATCGATCCGTCAATCTTCATAAAGCACCAAAGCAATACGTTCACTGAATTCAATAGTTATACGAGAAAATAAATGTATTTTTAATTCACGAAGCGAATACAATTTGTGTAAGCGATTTCAATAATCCAGATAAGATCAGTTGCCAGATAGAAATGCGAATACGAGGATGTAATAGTTATGCCGGAGGCGAACGAGTATACACTAACACTAACGGCTATGTCATGAATACAACTAATGAAATGAACTCAGTTATGAACTCTGTAAGCTTTTCATCTATTCGACTAGTCTTCCAGAAGTCTAAGCTAAAAACTTCGCACTTTTCCCAATTAACCGGAGGGTGTAAAGCAACACCATCACCAACGCACGCAACGCATTGTGCACACACCGAAAGCATGATGAGGATGACATGACTTCACAACTTTTAGCAACAGATCACACATGACGTCGTGATATTTGTGCGTGGGTTTGGGATAGAAAAATTGGTTTCATGAGCGCAACAAAAAAAAGCAACGATATAATCAGAGCGACCGGCTATCATCAAAAGAAAAAAACCTCATGGCTACTTTACTCCGCTGAGGATTTCGAGTGAAAATAAACATATTATAAATCATTGATTGAATTCGACATCTAGAAGTGTTTTTGAATTGTAATCATATTCATTGGAGAGTCTCGTTTTCAAGAAACGATTCAAGCCTCTATTCCTGTCACTCATTGCTATGGAAGAAAAAGGCAGTAAGAGTTTTACAGATCTTCCCTCTTCTTATCACCCTCATATTTGACCTCCTAGAAAAATCAATGCTGTTATATTTGTTTGTTTATTTATTTTCATTTGTTTAGTATCCGTTTAAAATTATTAAATCTCGATTGTTTCTTGGCCAGCTTTGATAACGTTTTAGTTAACAACCATAATGTCAACTACTCTATTGAATTTTGCACTATCTAACAAAATAGTTAGGTCATATGGTGAAGGAATTTGATTACATATTTTTCATAATTTTATCCGATCTATTGAATTTATCAGAATTGTTAAGATCATTGAGTAAACTGAGTACTAAACTCATCGAGCAAGTCGAGTAAGCTGAATATTGGTGGCGATCATGAATAGAGTTGGTCGACATGAGGTCGTGCTGCTGCACAAAGTTTGACAGCTTGAGAAATTTATTAGACCCAACACATTCGTCACTACGACCACCTGTTTACGCGCATCAATCAATACGTGTTGTAAATTTGCATAATTATGTAAGTTTTATCGAGTCAATT
>KN716306.1:165956-186171 GCA_000816705.1 Dictyocaulus viviparus | reverse complement strand
TCGTTGTTGTCGTTGTTGTTGTTGTTGTTGTTTGTTGTTGTTGTTGTTGTTGTTGTTGTTAGTTGTTGTTGTTGTTGTTGCTCATGATGATTTCCATTAACTTTCAAATACAATATAATCAACGTCAACAAAAAAAAGAGATACTTCAAAATAAAGCAATAGTCATAGAACTTTTCAAGTCGAATTTCACACAAACCATCATTCCCTCATGACTCCTAGACTCATGACGTCAATTTTGTAACACTATTAATAATAACTGATAAGATCTCTACATCAGATAGATATCAGCAGTCGTTTACTCGACTGTCAGTATAACATTATTGATTATTTTTAACGGTAACATTTTTGCTTCAAACAAATTATCTAAATGTGTGTGAAAATTCATATCATCTCAACAAATCAGAATTGAAATGACAGGTTTTTTTTCAAGAGATCTCAGTTGGACGGGATTAGATTTATTTCAAATAAACGAGTTAGAGTTTGATTTCTCTGTGAATCAGTGTAGTGCATGTTGTACGATGAGAAGCATCCACTGACGATTTATTGAAGCTGACAGAAATAAAGAACATCTGTGATTCAGATTAAGGAGTATGAGAAAATGGAAACTCCGGAAGAGAGACTCACTAAAGCCAGAGAGATTTACGATCATCATATCATGATTGAAATGCTTGCTCATGCTCATGTGAGTGAAATTTTACTTCCTCAATACTCAATTTTTTCTATCAACAACTGTTTTATCGACAAAGAAACCATAAAATCCGAACGACATTGTCGATCATGTGTTTTTGCTTAGAACCTATAAAAGTAAACTTGAAGCAATCCTATTCCGATGAAGTGGAGATTTGATTTGAGATTTTCGTCTTAAAGAATGATTGCGATGCATTAACGTAATGACAGTAGAATGTGTACGGGAGCAAAAGCTGGGAATTCTGTCGAGGATGAATTAATATTGCGTTAGATTCCTTCTCAATAGGCAACGCATCCTCCTCCTCTAACATTCATTATAACCAATATCAATTAATTTCTCACGACAATCCCTTAAGCGCATTTTCTCGTCTGACTTGGTATGTTCGTCATCAACTTGAATGATTTTGAAGTCAATTCAAAGACCGGTTATCTATTAATCTTGGCATTTAGAACTTAGATAATTCGTTATTTCTTTCTGTACTAATATGAGGTTGTTGAACACTCTTTATTCAAACCGACTGACGTATCAGTACTTTTGCCTTCTTCAGAACCTGGAAAAATCAGGTTATTCATAATTCCGCCAACCAAACACCTTCAGTATTCAAACAGAGGAAATTATCAAATCCATAAGAATGAGTTTGTTTTGCTTTGATCGTTTTCTTAGTGAAAATCTTCCTAACGATCTGATATATTGACATATTGCAAGAAGCTCAAACATAGCCAGATATCAGAATTGTTCTGAACGATTGAAAATGATGGTTGGTCTGCATCATTCAAGCTTGAAACTACAATTTTATTTGAGCATTCCGTTAGTGCTAAACTGATGAGCGAGGAATTTACAGCCGTCAACTGGCCAGTCGTTCTACAACCGGAAGTACTTTGTCAATTATTTCGAAAAGCTGTCATAGTCAATTGAGAAATCTATTTGACTAACCATTTCTAGTATTGATTCCATTATTCTCATTTGAATCTGGCTCGCATCCATTATTTCATTTCTTTTACTGATATTTGCTCTAAAATAGAATTTTTACGTGGATACATTCCGTACAGAATAATATCATTGCAAAAGAAAATAAAACCACTGATATGTTTGAAATTTTGGGTTATCGCGCGGTTATCAGCTCAACTGAATGCGATGTTGATATCGGCTCACCAAATCGTACCAGTTAACCGGCGAGTGCTGATAATGGTACCCACCTACTATAAGTGAAGGATTGAGTGGTCATATACCTAGTGCATCGGTAGTGTAATGAGTAAGCAGCTCGACAGACCGCTTCCCTGTAAGTACAGGTACGAATCTTGCCTGGAGTCTCGGGTTTTGCGGCCATCTCAGTACAACTACGGGAAGGATAATATCACTGCATAACAAAGTAAAATTACGAATATGAATACATTCAATTGCAAGCCCTTTACAAAAAATATGAAAAGCTGGGCACACGCTTCCAAAGAAATGAATTGAGCTGATTTGTTCGATTATTAAATATCTATTGTTTTTTCTTCCTTCTAGAACTATTCGAAAGCCTCATTACAACACGTGCAGTATCATCTCCTCAAAGGCAGCGTTCCACCGGACTTATTCCAGGTTTGCGACATTTTTACACATCACTGAAATCCTCCATATCATCACTCATTCAAATGTGACTATTGATTTTTGATCTTTGTTATTAACATTGGCTTCTGATGTGCAGTACAGTGTATAGAGAACGATCACCACCTAAGTAGTTTGGGGAATTCCTCAGAATGCTTACGAGTATCAACGTTTTGCGGATTACTGATAGAAGTAGTGAATTCTGATGAGAATTACTGGAAGAGATAAGGAATTTTCTGGATCAAAAACATCTTTAAAACTCTGTTTTATTGATTGTTTTATCATCTATTAAAATCCTTTACTAAACATGACAGTTGTGAAAAAAGAAGGAACAGATTCCAAAGTTTTTCTATCAACATGTCATCGGCATGTTTCGTTTTCCTCATAGTTCTTTGACAATCTATTTTTGAAACACTCATAATTTTGCTGAGGTATTGATAAGATCGGATTACATCACTTCAACATTTGATCATTTCGAATCTCTTGGGAAATGTGTTCTGCTATCGATATCAAGAAATGTACGGTTTCATCGGTTTTATTTCATCACATAGAACTAAAATAAGAAGAAAAATCGATAAATAAGAAATTTATTGACTTAGTGAAACATTGTGAAGCAAACAAGGAATGTTGAAATATCTGCGCTGAGGAAAGTGTATAAATAAACAGTTGAGTGACCGACGTATACGAGACCATCGATCTGTTTAACAATCTGTTTATTTGTTTACACTCCATCACTCTTTAACTCACACCTCCTAACTATTGTGTTAACACTAAAGCACATTTTTAAAATCGATATCATCTACCGACGCACGTTGTTGAGTGTTTTTCCATGAAAAACTCTTCAAATGCCTTTTGGTAAATGTGGAAAAGCCTGGTTTTCATCGAAGTAATCATCTTAATTGATTGTGAATTCGATTTCCTATCACTGAATTCTTAAGGTTTAGATTATAATCGCTGTTGTTTTAAATCTAACCTCATTCGTCAGCCGAGACTTTGGTGAGGAATGTTTTTAGCTACTTTTCACACATTTCAACACGGTGACTTGAAAAGCTTTCTAATCGAATTCCAAATCCAATTACCTTCCGTTATATTACGAACCCCATACGTCAAACTGTAATTTTTTCTTTCATCACAGGTGTTTCCGAAAACATTTTATATACTCGTGGACACGAGTTCGTCAGTTGAGGAGGTCAGCATGTCATGTACACTACTGCTTACGAGTAAAGTACCAGTGTATATTTTCCGGTCCTGATATGCAGGGTGTTTCCTATGAATACGACGATGATAGCGAAAGACAATTTGGACGAAGTGTATTGTGCTCTATGAGTGACACGTTGTTCTTTTCGTGTGGAGTCTTCATGCGTCATTGAGAGGGACAAAGAGAGATGATCGAGTGAAACTTTGGCAGTCCAGACGTTGACTATGTTCTTCTTATGCGGCTTTTTTTTTCTTCCTTCCTTTCATATAATCCTAATTCCCAGTGTGTTTGAATCGATAGAGGACTACTTTTGATGCAGAACGAAGAATTGAAGTAGCAACCATAATTGAACACTTACAGTACAGTTACGTACTTTATCAGTATTAATTTACAGTTTCTTTTTCCGCGATTAGACATTACTACTATACAAAAATAATACATATCTTATAACTCACTGTGCATGTTTTGTATTCTTTGAGTTAATGAGGGATTGTGAACGCCGAAAAACTTCTGTGTTGTAAATTATCCTGTCCATTTCCATCCAAACATCCATCCGAACTCCATTTCTTCTTTAGGAGCTTTCCCATTATCCCAAAACCTTGACTATCATGTAATTTAGGGAGGATTTTCTGTAAACTTGGATAAGTTTTGTACTCATATTTTATCAGCTATATTACTTAGGCGTTTGTTAAGCACTTTAAAACATTATTTTGTCATAGAACTAGAAAATAGATAAAATACATAACATTAAGAAAAATTTATTTCAAATAACTGCTCATATATTTCCATATTTTCAGTGACATTGAGTCATTGATGAGGTAAAAGCATTTTGTCGAGGAAATATCAAAAAAACTATGTTAATTATTTCGCACGTTTGACCATTTTTAATGTGTATAATGATCATAAATAATCTCTCATATTGCTTAGTTAATCTCAAAACGCACCAGACCGCAACCTCTGTAGATGCGAGTTGGATTCCGGCCTATGATTCCAAATTTATCGATCGACTTAGTATCATTAATTATTATATATAATGTTAGTACAAATAATTGAAAGTTAATTTGATCAACTGACTAACTACTTTAAGTAATCTCGTATGTCTGTTAGAATTCACATTCATTACCTGGATTATCTGGATTCCCATTGATCATCGATTAAGTCTAGCGAGCATCAGTAAGATTTCCATTTGTTTCTAACGCGCGTAAGGGGAGCCCAATGAAATCTTTTCGCTCTAGGGATTCGTTGAGCATCATAATCCCTTTCTTAGGGCCTTGGTGAAGAGGTGATGCCATCGGACTGGTGGTTTTCCTGCAGTCCATTTGATGTACAGTGTGATCCAAACACTTACATCTTGTGTCCACCGATCATCATGCGCATCACGTTTCCTAGATTCACATAGCTTGAGCAATCCGAAGTGCTCTTTCCGTTGAGCCTGAATGGCGTGAAAGCATTAGTAAGATATCTATCTTTCATAAGCATCTTTTTCTTGAAATTCAACTTGAAGCCAAATTCGCCACAATCACTGTCGAAATCGGTTATTATTTGTTTCGCTTGCTCTATGTTTTGTGTTATGAATACGAAATCATAGGCGAAGCGAAGATGGTGAAGTTTCTGACCGTCGATTTTCATTTCCATGTCATCCTTCCCATTGCGAATTTTACATGATGTTTTCTCAAAAGTGGCTTTGAATAGCTTTGGAGAACACTTCGCTAAACGTGGATGATGATGTCTTTATAGTACTTGATAATTCCGGTAGTGAAATTCTTATATAACTTACGAAGAATTCTGATATACGGAACTGCGTGATTAGTCAACGCTTCCATGAACGCTTCTGTCACTACAGAATCAAAAGATTTCTTAAGAATGATGAAGGTGAGACAGAGTGGTCTCTTATACTCTTGTGATACTTCTACAAGTCGTATGAAGGAATATAGACAGATTAGATGAGAATGATTTATAATTAGAATTACATTCATATGGTAGATTATAGGTAGAGAATTCAGTACTTCCAGTCATATATCCGTCGGCATAGTTCCAGTTTTCTAGTTTATCTGCATTGTCGTGAAGTCCTGCAATCATTTTCCTCCTTCATACTTTTCATCATTCGTCATCATCATACTAATATTTGATTTAATTTGAAACATATCGTAACTCACTGCTGTTTAGTCGCAAAACTCTATCCATACAATGAATTTTTTTCGGATATCGCAACGCTGTTTCACAGATTTTGCCGGAAATTTTCGTCAACGTTGATGAGATTCGCTGTGAAATTGGCAGAAATAAACAAGATTAAGCTAAATTAATTTTTTCAGATAGTAAGGGATTCGACAAGCTGCATTATTGAGAAAAGCCTGTCTGAAGCGAAATTTCTCATGTTCCTCAAAATAGAATTCTCACAAGTCATCACTCATAAATATTATTTTATTTTAACTGTTTAAGTTTCTAAATGTATTCAAGGCTTATTGTCATTAACTTATCAATTAGCTATTACTCATCGAGTGCAGTATGAGGATTGATTATACTTCTGATTGATATAATTTGTTTTAGAGGTATGTCGTTGAGATATGCGATCAACTCAAAGGCGATATCTTCCAGAGATTTCTAGAAAGGTGCGATATAAGCCGTTTTTTTTTTTCCTTGCGGAATTTTTGAGGATCAATTTAGTTAGAAACTTCCAGTGCTTTTAAACCCTGAAGACATTTATGGTGATAAGATTTTAGAATGTTTCGAAATTTTCTAACGGTAGAAGAAATGTCGTGTGTAAATTGTTTAGGTGAAATTTGATAAAGTCAAAAATCGTTATCAAAGTAGAAAGCTAAGGTCTGATGAAAAAGCTCTAATATCTTTAACAAAATGTTTCACATCTTGCTTGCCTTGCTTGACCTCATCAGTAAATTCGTAAGGAGGAAAAATAACTCATCAGTTAATGAACGAAAAATTGACGAAAGAATGTTCTTCCTAGTTTAAATGAGGCTATTTCTTAGACTCATTTCATTTGCTAGGATTCATGACTGCTATAAAGAACAATTTGCCAGCAGTCCTTCATTGCGTACTTCCACCAGGCTACAGCCGCTACATTAAACTTTTTTTGTTCCGTAGATTTCCTTTATACACGTTTACTACAAAGAACAAGCTTATTTTTCTAGTTGTTGGCTAGATGTGTTTGGCTTTTGCGATACTATTGAAATCTTATGATTTTATGAGCATGAAATCGTTTATGTGCTTTCATCTTCTAAATTCATTCGTACATAATCAATATTGATTATTAATTAGCATATTTTTCAAAATTATAACGTCTTAATTACTGTATTCAGTGATAAATTTACGCGATTCTGTCAATGGAAGAATTTGGAGTTGAACATGCAGTTGACGATGAACGACTTCTCGGTGCATCGAATTATCGGCAGAGGAGGTTTTGGTGAAGTGTACGGTTGTCGGAAAGCCGACACCGGAAAGATGTAACGATTTTTCCAATGTTTATCATTTTGATTGTTGTTTGTTTATTTTTTATTGTCTATTCACTTTCGCATATTCTATTTCTATATCCCAATACACTATTTGTACTAAAGTACTAAAGGCATTCGTTATTATTGTCGAATGATAGAACTGAAACTGACGTTGACGTTGTCTGCTTATAAGTCTCATAACGAGTTTCAATACTATTGTTTTTACCGAAAAATAGCATTGATACCTCAAAAATAGGAGGCACAAAAAGTGAAAAAGTAAAAGCTGTTGAAATGAAAAGCTAATATGTGAGTTTCAGGTATGCAATGAAATGTCTCGATAAGAAACGAATCAAAATGAAACAAGGCGAAACATTAGCGCTTAATGAACGTATTATGTTAAGTCTCGTATCGACGGGGGTAAGTGAAAGAAAAAATCGGTTTAAGCTGAAAATCTTTGAAAATGAATGGAATCGATAGACGCTTCATTGCGTTGATGGGCCTCCTTTTTCTACCTCTTTTCTTTTTGCTTCGTTGCGTTGATGGGCCCTTTTCTAGCCTTTTTCTTTTGGCTTCAGTGCGTTGTTAGGCCCTTTTTATAGGCCTTTTCCTTCTGCTTCATTGCGTTGATAGGCCCTTTTTCTGATTCCTTATTAATTCTTATCAATGTTTTGTGACTTGCTCGAAATCAAACGCATGCTACTATCTTTCGGCTTAGGCTTATAGATTTCAATCTTTTCTTCTATTTTTCTTATGCATTGGAGCGTTTTTTAAGGTATTTTGATTCGGGTATATGAAGAGAATATTGAATCGCTATTGGATCGCTGGCATTGCAAAGTGAATGAATCGATCATTTTTCAGAAAACATCCAATCAATTTTGGCTTCACCTCAATTGTAACTGTTGAGGATTTGATAAAAATTTTTGGTTGAGAAGAAAATCAAATTTTTTATCATATTCGTAACTTTTTCAGAAGCATTTCTATGAAATGAATATGTTAAGAATTGATGCATTGATGCTCGAACATTCATTTCATATTGAAGTACTTCAGACGTTTGAGTGCTTTAAAAAGAAACAAAAATACCAATGAAAGTCAACGAGATAAAGTGCTTTCGTCTATGTAGAGTGACGTATTACATCAAGCATGAAATGTGACCAAAACTTAATCGATGAGTGATGAGGAGAACATGTTAGTGTCCTTTGTAGAATCCAGCAGCTATGCTACTTATTGGGGATTTAAGCTTATACGCCGAAAAAGTTTACCTTATTGTTTCCAAGCAAGATTGGTGTCATTCCGATACACGAAAAAGAGCTATAATTATACTAATTACCACTTGAAAGGCTCGTCATTCTGTTCATCTACCCACTATGCGCAGACTGTATATGATTAAACGCGGATTTGTATATACATTAGATAATCTTAGAAAATTTTTGGCGTTCATTAATCAATGCATTTTTGTTCAACATGATATCGTGGAGGTGGTTGGTTGATTGTGAGTTCGGTCTGTACAGTGACTTGAGGTGTCACTGCTGCATCTCCACCACTGAGCCAGTGCGCTACCTGTTCGCGCATCTTATATACATTACAAAATAAAAATGCTAATTTTTGCTCAAAAATTTCAACAAACAGTCAATGATTGACTTTTGAAATCTCATTCTACTCAGCAATCGTTGATTCTCCTCAAAAGACGCATTGCAGCAAGATTGTCCGTTCATCGTATGCATGACATACGCCTTTCAATCGCCGGATAAGCTATGCTTCATTCTGGATTTGATGAACGGTGGCGATCTTCATTACCATCTATCCCAGCATGGTGTCTTCACTGAAGCCGAAATGCTTTTCTATGCTTCCGAGGTGAGTTTTGTTTTTCACGCCAAAAATCAATTCTAAAATTATACGGAAACTGTTCAGCCATTACCAGCAAAATTTATTCTTATGTTTTTTTTTTAAAACACATAATGACAAAGATATTTTTTGTAACAGTTGAAAAAACAGAATATGATTTCACATCAAGAGTGAAAATTGTCGAGTCATTTTAACTGAAGCATATGTAAGGTCAATAAAGTCATAGGGAAATATTGTCAAGCACTTGTGCTTCAGAAGATATCTTCTTTATTTTGATTGTTTCCCGTCCCTTTGATTATACAGTACCTCGAAATCCACAGTGTGAACCAGTTCTATTTTTACTTAAGCTAAGAATAAGGAAAAAATTTGGCATCAGGATGTTCGCTGATATCCTCCAATGTTAATAATTTTTCTCTCATTAGAAGTAAAAATACCAAATGCATCAAACTCAATCTGTAATTATTTCTTAAGGTTTTATTTATAAAAATAAAATATAAAAGCTCGTAGTAATTAATCAATCGGTAACATTGAACGAATGTATTTTGTCTTCAATCCGATGATCCAAGGGATCAACGAGGTTACTTAGCCTCGGATTTACTCTCTTCGGTCACTATGAATTCGTCAATACGTCTTCATTAAGTAATTTCTTTTTCCTAATTTTGTGACTACTGCATTCTCTATTTTTGAATGTTGAGGCTTCATAGAAAACAATGGTGAGGACTCCATGTCTTTTATATTTCCAATCAAAAATTTGTTTGAATAGAGATTTTATTTAATCTCTGAAAAGAAGCCACTCAATTGAAGCTGAAATCTTTACTGCTTCAAAACCAGTGTATAGAAACTCGTTCGTCTATTTGTCTAAATAGTGAATAGAGATTTGAAATGCCCCTGGGGGTCATTACAGGTTTGAGCAGAATCAGATACTTTTTTGACATTGTCTATATTGCATGGGTAAAGATTGCTCAAATCGAAAACGATACTGAAGACTACACAGCAAGCTGTAAGCCTTAATTAAAGATTCAAAATTTATATGTGATAAATGTAAGTGCTTTAAGATCATTCTAATCGATTATCGATTGCTATGACATTTTTGGATTGTGTTAAGAGACGATATCAACGCATAAGTTTTTATTAATTAGCGTAAGATCAAAAGAAGGTAAAAGCTGAATTCTTAAACAAATCCTTTTCAACGCTTCAGGTTATTCTCGGCTTGGAACATATGCATAATCGTTATGTTGTTTATCGTGATTTAAAACCGGCTAACATTTTACTTGACGAAAACGGACATGTAAGTCAACCACTTTTTTATCTGATATTGATATATTTATTTATTTTTCTACCAATTCTAGTAGAACGTAATGCTTCTGTATTTCTATAGCCACGTTGCTAAGCTACTCAGAAAACTCGATGTGTAAAACGGGACTCGAACCTGTACATCGCATATGTTCGGTCAGGTGTACTGTCGATTGCACTACCTCTAGGTCCTTGAATTATGATCGATCACTTAATGATTGAATCATTTCAATACACAAGTTTCACTTCCTTTGCTCATAATGAGCTCAATATGGTGGGCATAACATCCAGTTAAGCCAAAAAAGGCTAAAACACGTACGGCTCCGAAAATCAATAGAGCGTTTTCATCGATTATTTTTTTTTTACATACTGCTTGTACTTTTGTTTAGGTGCGTGTTTCTGATCTCGGTTTGGCTTGTGATTTTTCGAAAAAGAAACCACACGCCAGTGTGTAAGTATTATTATCCTATAAATTTCTGAATCTTATCACGCCATAGACGATTAGAGAATGTTACTTTAGTCCAATAATAAAAATTAGGAAGGATGCATATTGTGGAGAACTCAGAGTGTTTTTCCGAACTTAAAATCCAGAATTCTTCATGGATGCTTAGTTATGTTCAGTTCCAAATTAGTCATTTTTGAAGTCAAGAGTGATGTTACAGTATATTACACTTTATGTTTGCTGATTTTTTCTGCTTCGTGTTAGGATCTATTCAATCAAGGGTTATTCGTTTGTGGGATAATCTCACAGTTAAATAAGCCGCTTTTGCTGCTTTTGATCTGGTAATAGAATCCCGCCTTGGAAAATTCTTAAGAGCAATTAGTAATGGGAATTGAGGTAAAAGATTTTATTGGAGTCAAAGCTCAGAAATTGAAAGTTAATCAGTTCATATTTTGATGATAAGGAATACGAATACGTGCCTTTTCTCCTTAGAAAATTACTTCATAAATCTTTTTAGTGGTACACATGGATATATGGCTCCCGAGGTGCTAGCAAAGGGAGTCGCCTATGACTCTTCGGCTGATTGGTTTTCCCTCGGTTGTATGTTATATAAATTATTAAAGGTAATTTTTTAATCCCAGAAATCTTTAAAGCTACATGCTATTATCTTATTATCTTATAACATGAGACGTAAGGTGAATTCAGTCTTTTTTTTAATCAGAAGATTATAGGGTCATTCGCCGTTTCGACAACACAAGAGCAAAGATAAAAATGATATTGATAAGATGGCGCTTACGCAGGATATCGAATTGCCAAACGAAGGTCTTTCACCCGACTGTCGTGATTTGATTGAAGGACTCCTTAAACGTGATGTTCCAGAACGACTTGGCTGTAAAGGACGAGGGTTAGCCACTTAAATCTTATCAGGACTAACCGTGGTGTTAAATTCTTAGTTCGGCGCGTCATAATATTTATTCTCTTCACTACACCTCGATGCTGTTGTTTGTTGCGTTCGTTTCCTTCTGCTAAGTTCTGGTGCAATGATCAGATTGAATTCACGTTCCAGAGACACAGCTTGAGCATTATTCTGAGATGTTCTTTCCGTTGGGCGTAAATTAACCACTAGAAACGTATTTGTCCCTCATGAATATCTCTTTTATGACGCTTAACTGAATACAAATTTATCCAGGAGCATTATCAAAGTCGACAAATATTTGTTTTACTTGACTAATGTTTGCTACGATGAATACAATTTTATTGACGAAGCGAAGATGGTGAAGCTGCTGACCGTTGATTTTCATGTCCATTCTAGTTTTCGTTAGAATGGGTGCGAATAGCTTAAAAAAAGTACTGTTGTCTTGTCAACATTCTTTTTTTTACGTCAATGCTTACCTCGTTTGTTACTTTTTTACGTCATTATAGAATGGAAGAGTGTTAATAGTGGTGTTATCATACAGGTAATCAGACTCTAGAGAATATTCGCTAGAAGGTCGAAGCCATGGTGGCGTAAGGAGATAGATATATAACGCCAGTATTTATCATTACCATAATGGAAGACTTCTATTTATAGAGTGCTCAGAGCTTGTTTGTTTAACGCTTTCATGACCGCTTTTGTTTGTCTTCCGAATGAATGTGATACATCGAGCTAAACCGTTTTCAAAACTGCTAAACTGATTGATTTATATCCTTGATAGTGATAACTCAATCACAAAATTTGTAACCTCAGGCGGTATTTTAACTCGCATCTCACAGATGTCCGGTCTAATGTATCTAATCATTAATTTTCCATAAACTAATCGAATATGGTGACGCGACATCCGCATTACATCCAGTTAAGCTGAATCGTAGAAACTTTGTGGGACTCAAATCCAAACACCATATATTATGTCTTATACAGATTATTATCCTCTAAAAGAATTATTTTTCTACCAGCTATAATATGTCGTGATAATTTTGCCTCCATAATTTCATGTATAATTATGACTTGAGTTTCCAAATATTATGATTGAGTTAGTGTCATTAGCAGTATAAATTGTAATGATAAAACCATCATAATTTAACATAGTTGGTAGAAAATGAACAAATCACTATTCAACTGGATGTCTTCTGTTTGGTGTTCCGTCGATTCTGTTAGGAATAGCTCACGCCGGAAGCTTCTAGACGACAAACAATATGCAAATCAAAAGATAGATTCCAGTCCCATAAGCTTGCCTTTTATGCAGCGAAAAAGCTCTTTTAATTTCTTTTTCATTGGCAGCTTTGCATTCTGGGACTGTGTGGTAAGTCGGAACAGTATATTAATGCGGACTGAAATTTATCAGAGGTAATACCTAACTAGCTCCCATGTACTTAACAGTGTTTAGATATCAACTCTATACCCGAATAGATGTGCTGAATACGATTCGGATACAATCAAGTGCAATAACATTATCATCTATGAATGTGCCCATGCTTATATAGAAGCTTTGAACTAATTCAGCACAGGAGAATTATTGAGTCCATTCCTTGAATGCATTCGAGGTTCACAGCAAGCTTAAGGTCTCTTTTAGTCCATAATTCACCAATTATCCACCTGATTTCTCGCTGCGTAGCCCCGTGGTCTTATGATTAACGAGCTTGAACTCTCTACAGTGATCATGGTAGTTCATTAGAATGTTAGACAAAGATTTATTATTGTAGGAAAAACAAAACAAATGCTACCCAAACTAATTTTTGAGTATTTGTCCTCATTGTGCCCTCAACAACCAAACAATAGTTAACTAGTGCTTCGGAAGAGTCTTCAATTTGAGTTTTATCATACACTCCTTTCTATTCATTTCTAGACCGTCTGAAGTGAAAGAGCATCCGTTTTTCCGTGATGTAGATTGGCAAACGGTTTACCTACGACGAATGACACCGCCATTAATTCCACCGAGAGGTGAGGTTAACGCTGCTGACGCTTTTGACATCGGTAACTTCGACGATGATGAAGTTAAAGGAGTTAAAGTGAGTCTTTTTTTTTTTGATTTGTATTTCATATTATAAAAATCATAAATGCTAAAATAAGTAAATAACGCTAAGACACTTCTCTAATATTTAGTTCTACTCATAAAAAACATAACTTCAGTAAACCTACTTCAAACATTATCTAGAACAACAGCACTTTTCATTATATCGGAGGAAAATTTGAGTCATCTATTTCTTTGTTTTCCATAAAGCTGTCGATGTGTTAGAACGTTCTGGATATCAGTTGTTGCCAACAACGTGGCTATAAATTAAAATCTCTCAGATAATCATGTGCTTTACGTCTCATTGAAATTAAGTGGGCACCTAAGCTGCAGGTCTCAGAAATTACTGGGAGAAGTTCCTTTTTAAAATGGAGTTTGATCTCATCTGTAGTTATGATATTTTTGAGTTAAAAAGAGATCGATGCATTCTAAACAGTAGAGATTAGTGAATGTGGATTCACATCGCCAGATTCTGATCGATCAAGGTAGAAGGCATGTAACAGTAATTCATAGAGGAACAGTCGATCAAGTTGCGTTGTCATACCAGCTGTTAATGAAGTTGGGCTCTACTTTCATGTATACCTTCACACCTATACACACCCACACACTCAGACTCATAAGAGATTTATTTAGATTATAAGAGAGTGACAAGTTGTAGTTTTCGTATGAGTGTTAAGAGCTATAAGTGAAATGAGAAGCATAACTTGGCTTAATGGTTTTGCTATTAGACTTTACTATACAATCACGTTGAAGTGGATCTTTTTTAGTTCAACTTGTCATAGCTCTATTTCCTATTGCAATAGACGGAACTGAATGTTTTGTATCATTAACTACTAATGTGAATAAATTTCTAATAAGCTTTACACATCAAGCCATACAATATTTATGGATAGAAATTATGATCAGAACTTATCAGTCGTGTTCAAAGTGAAGACCTGTAAGCTCGAATAGAATAGAAAAAGTGATCTTTGATTATGTCAGCTTTTCAATTATGGCTCGTGTGAGCAATATCTTTTATACATTTTCTAAAATGTACTTTATTGTTAATGTACTTTGACGATTGAGTGTTGAGAGGTCATTCACTGTCACTCATCTGTGGTCATTCCATGGAGTAAAAAAAATCATTAGAGCTACTAATAAGTTAATAGATGAGAGTACCATAACTTTTGCAGTTAGCTGATTCGGATAGTGAATTGTACAAAAATTTCAATATTGTCATTTCGGAACGGTGGCAGAACGAAATCGCGGAAACCATATTTGAGGTAATTCGAGTTTTAAGCATTTCTTCAAAATAATGACAATATGGTAGCGCTTTAGGTACAGTTAAAATATTCATTCCTATGACATCGTCATTGCACTTTTGTTAAAATATCAATATACTCATCAGATGATGTTTGAATATCTTCTTCACTCTTTCACTAGAACACTCTTTGGTCGATTTTGATACTACTCCATTAAAAGCAAAATTTTCGTGCCCAGCTGATTATATTGCTAAGCTATTTTGTTGTGATCCGTCAAAAATAATGAATGAAAGGGTTTGATCTTATAGAAATTTTATAATTATCGAGTCACTTAACGAAAGCAGAGGACACTGTACTAGAACTATGACCTCGTGGATGCCTATAATTCTACTTCTCGTAACTCTACATATCCTTAAGCAGTTCATGGAGAATCATTACGAATCAATTTAGTCAACATGGGCTTTTATACTAATCAGAATCCTTTTTTTGTCATATTTTCATGATTTGAGGTTGTGAACCAGGACGCTGACAAAGCGGAAAGTAAGAAAAGATCAAAACAAAAAGCCAAGATGAACGTCGATGAGAAAGGTTGATTTTTTTTCTTGTCATCCGTTAAGTGCTATAAAAACTGTACAAGTAGCTGACTAGAAAATTAGTTTCTATACCTAGTTCGTTTGCATTCGCTTGGATCAGTGTGTCTTATATTCCACTTCTTCCAGATTTTCTTCCTTAATTTCCAGATTCTGATGTGATCGTTCATGGCTATATCAAAAAGCTGGGTGGTCCTTTCACATCAGCATGGCAAACTCGGTATGGAAAGCTATATCCATCTCGACTTGAGCTCTATCCAGAGTCACTCAGTGGAAAACCTGAGGTTATTACTGTTGCCTTATATAATTGCTTCATCATATATTGCCATGCTTTTATCATGGCTTGCAATAGTTTTAATGTTGTTCGTATTTCAGTTAGTTTTCATGGACCAGATTGAGGATGTCTGCTCGGATTTACAGACCGTAAAAGGGGAGAACGCTATTGTCGTTAAACTACGAGACGGATTCAAGGAACCGAGGATTAGCTTGACAAATTCAGTGAGTTAAATTGAGTTCTGGTCCATAGACTGTGATTCACGTTGGTGATTTTCTTACTGTAAAAGTATGAAAGCTAAACTAAGTCCTAAGAGTTTTATTCGTCTACTATTATAACCTCAAAGAAGTAGATCGTTACATATTCTTTAAAAAAAACCTATGCTAAGTATTATACTGCGTTTTACGCTAAGAAGGAAACTATTCTTTTAGGATGAGATCTCATTAAAAGAATGGCATACTTCTCTACGAACTGCACACAAAGTTTCATCGGAACTTTTACAACGAATGGGAAGAAAAGCGATTAAAATTTATGGAGTAAATCATGATCCAATGCTTAACGAAGCCGAAAGGCCTGCATCTGTTTCAAAGTATTTAAATCGAGCATCTAGCGTAGACTCAACTGTTTAGTATTGTTATCCTTCTACCAATTCCCAGTTAGAACACTTGTCGAGAAAAAAACTATGGTGAAATCGGGTAACACTCAAGTATTCAACCTTGATATTGATGGGTATTGATTAGTTCACTGTCTGTATACTTACTGGAGTTTTAACGAGATATAATTTCGTAGTCAGCTTTATAACTGTGTGCTTTGACTCCATAATCATATCCTAATCACAGTGTTTGACACTCATTATCGATTTCTTTTATCATGAATACTTGCAATGATCGTTTTTTTTTCCTAGAATATGCAGGTCGTTGTGTGAAAAATATCTACAAATTCGCTCACATATTTGAGGGTTTACTCAGGATCATTATTTTTCTCATATTTCCTTCCAAATGTAAATAGCAGTTGTATGGTTCATATAACTATGGTTACTTCTGAACTAATTTTCTTGAATAATTTGCTATACTAAGTGCGGGATCTTCATCGTTTTGCGATCTGCCTCTTCAATTGCTTATCATCGTGCTTGACGGGCAGCAGGCCGTCTTACACGACCACAACTTCGTACTGAATTCTGCAATATTTTCATCGTTATTGATTCTCACCGCTTACTGTTCAGTTGTTTATTGTTTACTGATTCACCTCATTGCTTAGGTCTTTGTTTTTCAGATTTCTGTTTACACTTTTATAACAGACAATAAGACAAACTTGTAGGAACAATTACTTTGCAGTGGTAAGCAATTAGTAGTTGTTAGCATTATAAATTGTCATGTCATTATGCAGCACTATGAATATTTCATGTCTTTCACAAAATTGTTTAACTGATATTTTCTCGATGTGCGTGGTAAATTTACAAGATCTCCGAGCTATGTAGAGATTATTAATAAAGTATATAATGTTTTAAACAACAACTCTGTTTACTTCTATTAGAAAAACAATCTTTCCCGTTTTGCAAATACTACGCATATGATGAGGACTTGTCATACATACACTTATACCAACAAGGATACTGACTGTACTGGACGTAAGAGGTTTGAATCAGACAAAAAAATGACGAGCATTCGAAAGCATTTCCCTGACGAGGGAAAGTTTGGAATGCATTACTGTTTCCTTATCCAAATGATACCATGATAGGACGACTAATAAGGGAATCTACTGACCATTGGCTTTCTAGCCATGATAAGAACACCCGTATTGTAGAACTTGTATCAACTGAAAGTCGACTTCTGAATAGTATTCATCATTCTTATGAAGGGGTTTTATGACACAGAATACAGTCAAACCAACGTGTGTGATATTATGCAATCTCTCGATCACACTAGTGCGTACGAAATTTTGAGAGTTTGGCTTTTGATCATATCTCAGGTTGTCTAATCAATATTTTTATCACATCTATGATATTTTGGGATTTGGAATTGGATATTTTGGACGCGTGTTTAACATAAATTTGAGCCGAAAATCGCATCTGCAATGTCTACAGAAATGATCACTTACAAAAGCACGTAAATCGCGCAACTGAAGACCATGACAGAACATCTTCTGGTTTCAGTTAGGCAGCAAAAAAGCCATCTGTGATTAATACACAACAGCACTTCGACAGCCACGTTTACCTTTCCTTATGCTACAAGGGAACGAACAGTTGTGCAACTCCATGAATCTCCCTCTCTTCAAAGACTCCATATGCTCGAGATTTCTGCATTACATATTGTATTGCATTGATATTACACATTACGATGCGTATAAGAAACAACAATTCCATTAGACTTTCGCTTTTATGATCAGCCTTATACATATAATTTCGGACCACTCGACATAATTTTATTACACCAATCTGACATTAAACACTGTCATATTCTAATCAACATATATAAACAATGTTTACGTTTTCCTTAGTCAACATTAGAGAAATAACAGCGCGATAAAAAGCTAAATTACAAAATATTCTTTGAAATTTACTCGACATTAAGTCTAAAGCATACATCAGCTATAAAGTTAAGAAAACAACTTCACTTCCTGTAATAAAAATGTCATTTATTTTTCAATTTATCCAGTCGTTTCTCGAGATTAGTGATTTGAGCAAGAACAGCTGTGATATCTTCTTTAGCTTTCACCTTAAAAACAAAAAATAGTTAATAATACATTCATTTCTGCTGACATGTCTATTCAAGTATGACCCTTTGAATATAAATAACTCTAGAATAGAATGTCTATATGAGTTTAGGAGAACATGGGTTATATCTCAAAGGATACATGTATACTTTTGAAAAATTACATTTTTATGCATGATGTACATAAAATAGACCATTTACAAATGCAAAATATGTTCACTATAACTCAAAATAAATTAACGAGAAGCGGAGTAGAATAAAAAAACGAGGACGAATAAGTTTGAAACAATCGGATTCAGGTTCTTTTATCAACATGAAAAGTCCGGGTTTTTTCTATGAGAAATTTCCGTAGGTAAGTATTCGTTCATTCGGTGCACGTTCGACTCTATTTTTATCGCTTGATGTATAAATACTGAGGTAGCAAAATAACTACAACAAAATTGGTTCACCTTAGGATTAAGTGTGAAGCAACAATACACTCATCGCTAATGAATTCCGCTAAAATGTATTTGAAATACTGGGTTTTCAACAAATTTTAAAAGCAGAAATGTTACAGAAACATGTAGAAATTTACTGAAAATGTTTGGTGAAAGAAAAGCTTCTGTTAAGGTATGCAGAGAACGACAGAAAAGAATTTGAAGTAGGTGGTTCAGATTTCTGACAAGCCACGTCCAGAGCGACCATGTCTGATCGATATAAACTATATTGGAGCAACGTTCCTTTCTGACATTGAATATCGTAGAAACGATTAATCCAGCTCAGCGATTTATTTTGGACCATTATCGGAAAGTAGCGTTGGTGTGGAAGTATTCAAGATGGGTGCAACATGGATTAAATCAGAATTTGGATGGCCGAGTCAATACATGCAAATCCTTGCTTGCTTTGAAGATAAAAAATAGATTACCTACGAAAACAAGAACCTCAGAATTGGGCTTTCGTTAAAGAGGGAATATTGTGAAACCCAAAGACCTGGCCCTTCTACGTCTGAACCAATTTCGACTCTGACGAAAACGTTGTGTATATGGCAAGACATTCGAAGACCAATACGCTATGCGCAGTTAAAACCGAACAAAAAGCTCCGTTCGTAGAAGTATTGTCGGCAACTGGAAAATTAGAAAGAGCAGTTCAGAAAAAGAGTTCGCCAACGTTTAAAAAGGAAGACATCGTACTGCATCACGATAAGATCAGGCCACATGCTACTTTGGGAGCCTTTTAAAAAATTGCAAAAATAGTCTAGATAATTGTGCCGCATTTATTATATTCCCTGGACTTAGCCCCTTCCGATATTATACTTACAAAATTTTTTCAATGGCGAAAAATTCGTAAGATGATATACTGAAGAATTAATTCAATTTTTCGTATCAAAAAATGAAACATCTTTCGACCATGGGATAAACATATATCTATATAAAACAAGAAGTCATTCATAAAAATGGCAATTATATTGATGAAGTTTATTTCTCCAGAATGGCTTACCACTTCTACGTACCTAGGTGTCCCTAGAATTTCCATTCCGATATGTGAACCTAGCCAAAAGTTAACGTATCAAGAACCGCCACCACTTTTTAAATAAAGTCACAAGGGGCATGTCATTCTGACGACCCATGAAGGTCAGTAACTGCAGCCAGGCCAGCAACAGCATTTCAGAAATCGAAGGAACTAAAGCTACACCAGCAATACTTCGGTGCGCTAGTCTCACCAAGTACACAGAAAGCCACCACCATGGACGATAGCCCAGCAAGAAAGAGGCGAATGTAAGGTTACTGACACCCGCACTACACGTGAAGATGGGACATCCAAGTATCCAAGAAAAAAAGTATATAAGAAGACGGTAAAAAGAATTTATATTTTGTCCTATATATTACATGCATATGTGTGTACATATATATATATATATATATATATATATATATATA
>KN716306.1:150982-165336 GCA_000816705.1 Dictyocaulus viviparus | reverse complement strand
TATATATATATATATATATATATATATATATATATGTACGTATGTTTCTACTTATATATACAGATTATGTAAAAATCAAATTGTTACGTTGTAAATACCTGTAGCTCGCACATTGTCATTCGATCCGCAGCAATCGTCTTTTTCTATTTGATCACGAATTCCGATCAGTTGAGATAATCGTTCCGAGAAATGCTGGGCTGAAGCAAACGAAAGATTATGAACAATGCTCAGGCGTTCTATCTAAAGTTCAGTGAACATTGTTCTAGGTCTAGAAACCTTGCTCATGGAGCCGATGCAATCCTTGGAGTCTTTTTACATTAATGGGCATCGCAGCACAAACAACATCCCATTTATTCATAAGTCCGAGTAACTCATTTACTTTTGCTTCCATTTCATCATCAGCAATCTTTTGTCTTTTGTCATCTACCTGAAGAATGAATTCGCTTAATTTTAGATTATTTTCTATAGTCGAAAACACTACTAGAGAGAAATGTGGAGCAGAACCCCCAATTACTGCCAAAAATTTCACAAAATTGCATTACCTGATCGAGTTTTGACATTACTGCATTTAATTTTGATTCCATAACATCAATATAAGAAGGATTCAGAGCTTCCAATCGAAATCTGAATGACTTGAAAATAAAAATAAAATGAACTAACGAACATTACCTCACTAAACTTGTCCCACATAACTAATAAAGTCATATAAAATAATGTCGTATATTTATATAAACACACCGAATATCCTCAACGCAATCTGCAATGGGCTGATGTGCTGGATCTACTGATCCGACTAGAGTTTCAATCCTACGCAAACGTTGGTCTAACGACAAAAGCTTCAAAAAACATTATCAAAACATTACGGGAAAGTTTGTACTTTTAAAGCTCCAAAACTGAACAGAGAAATTTTTTTCCCGAATTGACCTTTGCGTTTGACGAAGTGTCAGCACGAAGAGATACATCTGACTTTTCCTTATGCTGCAGGATGTTACCAGTTGACTTTAACACTTTTACAGCCTGAGCCATAAGAAGACAATATATAAGTAGGTGTAGTACTATACACCAATAACGCCCGCCAAATTACAACTAATACCTTTAATTCATCCGCAAGTTCAGCAACTGTAGATTCGTTGACGATCAACGAAGGTTTTACTGTATCTTCCTACAAAAACATTAATAATAAGATCGTGGATCAAAAAACCAAGGTAAATGTCAAAAGAACTTGCCTGTAGCTGTTTCGCTAAATCAGCGATTTCATACGATAATCTATTGTATTTCTGCTCAACCGTTTCTGGTTCTTCGTAGTCTGTATTTCTCGTTGTAAGAACACTCAATGGCAATAGATATTATAAGTAGAACTCACCTTTGCCTACAATTTCAAGAACATACATAGAACTACCGTACGACTTTCCTCGTTTCTTTGCAATCGAGTCGGAAAAATCTCAAATAACTTGGATTAGAAACAGATACTACACGAAACAAAGTTAGACTACTCACCCACATCACGTGCATTAATGGTTCGATCTTTGAATCTTCTTTTAGCTGCATCAATGTCTATATGTATCTGAATGGCGAACAATTTCTTATGAAATCATTATTTCACTTCGATTTCATATGAAAATGGAAAACCCAACACAACTGTATAGTTACTAATCATTACTATTCAAGCATAAATTAAATATACAAATTGTCCTTGTTTCAGTACCAATTCTATATTTTCTCTATCGAGTGGCTCCTCAGCTGTAGTGGCAGAAAATTTATTAAGAAATTGTTCTGATTCAGGCAAGTCCTCACTTTCATACACATCCTCCTTCCCAGAAACAGACATAGATCTGAAATATACACATTCCCCTCGTTATGGTAAAAATAACCTGTTAGAGGAATACAATAATCCCACGCAGTTTCAATTAGAGGAAATTATGTATAGTTGTCGACAAATTTAAAAATTTTTCCGTAGTACACAAATTTCGCAAAGTTTTTTTTTTGAATTCTAGGTAACTGCATGGCAAAATGTTTGGAAATTTCTTCTAGAAATTGGTTATCAGTCATCTTAAGTTAGCTTGGTCTTAGCAATTTTTAAGATTGACTGGATGTGTGCGCCGATTCTTTTTAAATGTCTTTCACGAGGAATTTTCAGGAATGTTTTTTGAGGAGTTCAAGGAGTTCAGAAAAGAGGTTTCTAGATGTGTATCAGAAATGGGAGTTGATCTCGCTTGTAGTCCATGCCTAAATGGTGAGAGTACTTCTGAGATGTGTTATTGTGACCCAGTTAAAGTGAGTATTTTCTTGTCTATTGTTATTACGTTACTTACTACCAAAGAATGCTTGCTATTGAAACAATCATAAGAAAAGGTGAAGACCTTGAACTGCTACTGTTACTTTTTTTGTGAAATAATGGAGGCAAACTTACTTATTTTCGCGAAACAACGCCTTTTGCAGCCTGTGAGCTTTTGGTTGGTGCTTATAAATTCTAAAAACCAAAAGGTTTCCAGTCGTCAGGCCAGTGTTGTCTAGCCGTTAACCAGCTCGGTGTTTGGCGGCGTTGCAACCGAAAACGTTCCAATAAAATTCTGACTGTCAATCTTGAAAGAATAGCTGTTGCAAAGGGATTAAATCTTGGTGTGTCTGATGAGGTTCGTTGTTTTTCAATATTACTTTCATATGTTGTGTTTTTACGGTTGTTTATCAGATGGGAACTTTATATATCTTTTTAAAAAAGATAAATATTTTATGATTGCTCCAGTTATTTTAGATAATTCCTTATCTTAATAGTGCTACAGCAAAGTATACTTAGTTTTGCGATTGTGTTTTCAAATAGGTTCCAGAATTCTCACTTAATTACTAACAAAGAATTAAATCGCTGTAAGCTCTCTCTCTTTACAGTACACAGTAGTTGAAATTGATATACACTGTCTTCACAAACTAGATTTATATTTTCAATATTCGCTATTGACTATCGCTAGTTGTAGCTTTTTTTCTTTTTCTCACAAATTTGTCTACTTCGCATCGCATAGTCATAAACGTTTTCCCGTTATTAGAAATGTGGAGTTCGAATTCTAATACAAAAAACTGATGTTTGGTTATTAATGACTTTTCATTTGTTGGAGGCCATGGAGGAGGTCGAATAGTTAGTTTTCAAGTCATTCAGATTTCGATTGGAAGCTTTGAATCATTCTTAAATTGATGTATAGGATCAAAATTAAATGCAATAATGTCGAAACTCGATCAGGTATTGCATTTTCATAAAATTCTTGGCAAAAATTGGAGGACTCACTCCTCAATCCCCTTTACTAGTGTTTCGGATTATAAGAAACACTGGCCAATAAAATTCGGAAACGAAATATTATTATCGGCGAAAGATGATTTGTTTGCGCAGTGTTATTTGAGAACGATTCTGTGCATTGCATACACCCTCAAAAGCTGACATTCAGGAAGAAAAATAATTTTGCTTTAAGTATGATGGAATTAAAAAAGACTCTTCATCTTAATTACCTTAAATTTAATCTATGAAATACTTCCACTTATTTCTAATCATGAGGAACTCTGTATGATAAAGTGACAAAATTTGAATGATGCTGCTTATATTAAGCCTTATTCGGTCCATTTTTCGCTGACGAAAACAAAAGATTTTTTATACATGGAATTATGATACCATTTGAAAAATTGTACATAATTATATAAAATAGTACTTTTAAGTAAAAAAGGTCGCTCTAGTATTTGACTTTCCCGAGAAATGAGAAAAATCTCAGCTAACTTTACAGAGGATCATACGCTTAGTACTAAACATTCATAAGTATTGATATATTTACAGGATCCACACAATGGGATTTGTCTATTCCACTGGCGATTGATAAAATATGGAAGGTCAGATATGCTTATGGACGAAGATGTGAAATTTAAGGAAAGTGGTACTTCTCAATTCGAAAGCATAAAACAGGATGAAAAGAGGGTATACTCTATATTATTTCTATGGTGTAAAGGTCCCGCTTTCTGTTGTATAGGTGCTAAATGCATAATTAAAAGAAAATATTGCGAAAGTGCGTTAGGTTTAGAGTGAGGTGGTCACCATTGATAACTCTACATCATCTGATCAGGAGAATTCCGATGATGATATGTACAGCGCAAGAGAAAAAATAGGTTTGTAGCGAACCCATTTTGCCAAAGTTTAGAATGCACGTTTTCAATAAGGTTTTTTTGTAATCCCAATAATCCTAATAAATATAAATGAACTGCAACTTCTTTTTTAGCCACGTTGATTCTCAATAATCCCGCATTCAATTGGCAAGATGTAGAAATTGAGAAATTAAGAACATTCCTTGCAAATGATAGCGATGAAGAGGAACAGAATGATAGCGAGGGGGACGAAGAAAGTGTGAGTTTGTTTGCTTTCATCGCGTTCGTACGTTCCTTTCGCATCTTATTAAATGAAAAACAATCTGCAGTTATTTTCAATAATATTTCTTTAGTTTCGATAGTAACTAATTTTTTATTACTAGATCATGTCCAAATATATTCAAGTTTTGCAGAGTTTCCTTAGTGCACTTTCTGCGGCCAGCCTCCGGAGATACAGAAAGTTTTTCATGATCCCCACCAAAGCAAGCGCAAGCAAACATGCAGTATGTATTATTTCGACCATTTATGTTATGCTAGAATACAAGATCTTGTTTAATTAATTTTTTTGCGAATCTGCTAGTGTTATAATGGCAACGAGATCATTTGCGAAGTCTACTTGAATGGATCTAACAATTCACCTCGATGTTTTTTTTTGCACTCGTGTATAATCCCACATAATATAAAGAAGGAATTCGATTTATGATCTAGATTATGGTCTATCGACATTTCAACCTTATGGACTGCAACACAAACTCATAATCTATTAACTACAAGGGATTTGTGCAGAAGAGTGTTTTAGTTTTCGTAATCGTCTTCGTATCGGCTCGTTGCTTTAGTTTACCATCGACGAATCATCGACTCAATTGATATGAGGTCTACGTATTCGCGACCAATTAAAATCAGTCCTAAGTCCGGGAATGTGCAACCTTCTATTCTCCATATATGAACTTTGCTACATAAAGGAATTCACTTTAACTAATTACTTCTTCTATTACTTAAACGAATCGGATTAGCTTATTTGGTTCTCAGTGGGCTTATCAAGCTCGTCGTTATATCAGTCAGGTTTCACGTTTAATAAAAATTGACGATCTTATGTTCAGTTAAGTTTTGTGAAATATTCAAATTGAAATATTCATCATGTGTTTTCTAATATTATTCACTATTACTCAAATTGAATACACATTTTTAGATGTTGGAAGGCGTGGAAAATCATTTCGAAAGACTTCCAGTAGAATCGAATGATGCTATCATCCATTTCATATACACAGCAAAGAATAGGATAAACACAATTGAATAAAGTTGTTCTCATCAACAATCCTTCTCATTCAGTGGGTCCGCCATTTCACATTCACATACAAGGTGAAAGTTTCCGATGCAGTACCATTTTTTCATCAACTATACTAAATTATAATGATTTCATATTCTTATAATTTATATTTCCATAAAAAGTTATATTCCGGCCGGGGTTCCAACTTTTGTGATTGGCTCACCATTCTTGCGATATACTGAACCATAACTTTTAAGGTGTTGTGCGTTCAGTAGAATACGAGTAAACAGATGCTTTTTATTGTTTGTAATTTTCAGGTGACCTCCATAGAGTGGTGAACCAATGTACCAGTACACATTTAATCTGTATCTTTCTCATTATTACTCTAATGTTATAGTACAATGATTATTTTCAAAAAAAAAAATACTTATTGTTGTATTAGACATACTTTTGTCGAATAAATGTGATTCTCACAACGCTATGCTTTGCACAGAAAGACGTTAATTGATTCAGTTGCTCATTCTATTATTTGGTTAGAAATGGTGTGGCTTTTTTTTCAAATGAATGTTGTTCGATGTCAGAGCAAACAACTCAGTACTTGGTTATGCTGATGTGCATTTAACCTTTGCATGATTTATTCTATGCGAATGATCACAGTCCCATCTGGAGAGATCAGAAACAGCTTATCAGTAAGAAGTACATCGAACACCAATTAATCATTCATATTGGAATTGGCTTGTTCTTATTCTCTGTACCTTGAGCTTTCTTGCTCACCGCTTTTCTACGCAAGTTTTTTGTGTTTATTGATGAAATATAGAAGTTAGTTGTAGGCATCTACGTAGTTCAGTATCTCAAAAAAAAGCCATACTAAACAAAAGTAGTTCTATAAAATAAGAAAGTTGATTTCGAGGAAATGGCTTAATAGCCTTTAGTTCACAAATTGACACTGTTTGACATTTGTGATGGTTTGCTGATTCTCTAGCAGTTACTATTGGCTGTCGTTAAGACGAAAGCTTGCCAATATTCGAATGCTAATAAACAAGTCCTATTCATACGGCGACAATTCAATCTGACATGCCTGCTATATAAAACGCAATACAATATAGATGTGCTTTTTTTATTTTAATTTACAGTATGACATTACGTGTCAAAATCAATACGATAAATCTGTGTACATTTTTAGTACATTGGACATTTTCTGCCCCAAGGCATTTCCACATTATTTGTTTTGCAATTGATCACACCAGTATGCAGACAGATGCTATTGCAGTACAAGATCAAAAAAACCGTTACAGGTGTCGTCAAATTCATTTGAGACAGTACAGAAGTGTATGTTTCAAGTATATATGATAGCTGTTCAAGCAATACTGAGTTGGAAAATACTTGAATTAAAACATTTTCGAAAACAATCTCGATGATTTTCATTACACTTGTGAGTTTCTCTCTCGAATAGTGCTTATATTGAACGCCTTATGACTTCAAATGAAATCAATATGGCTGAGGTCCATGCTATCATAAGCGAAGATTTAATTATTGTAAAGAAGATTTTCGAGTTCACATTGAGAACTCATGAAGTTCAGTGAAAAACTATTTCCATTTGTTTATGAAATCTAATTAAGCAGCTTGACAAAATCCTAAATATTCGTATGATGTAAGTTGCCTCCAATTCTTAATAATCAGTCCAAAAAAAATTTGATGGAACTAGGCAATAGTTACGACTGGTCAGCGTCACATGGGTATAATTTTAATATAATCATTATCTGAATCACCATTTCCTTTCACATAGATGTATGCCTCCGTGATATCATTTGACGGAGCGCATTTGCATATCTCTTCGAGATATCTTCCTTGGGATCTGGTTTGCTTTGTTATTGGCATAGTGAATCTGGGTCATCAGGAACATCACTTACACTCAGTCTTGGTATATAAGATGCACTAAACTATCAGCGACACTGTGCTTGAGTTGAAAACCATAATTTCTCTGTTCCGACTTCATATCAACGTTTAGTTTTTCTCAACCGCGTTTTGGAATTCGCATTCAGGGAAGTAGGGGATTTAAATAAAGCAATTAGAAATAGTTCCATCGATTTCATATATTCCACTTATTTCGTTTATCTCAACCTTTTATTCAGAAACAATGGAAGACCATCGTTATATTCATCACTCTACAATGATTGCAGATGTCACCTCGTTCGGTAGCTGTGGTGGCTACTAGTCTAGGATGCTTTGCATTAGTTACATGCTTGTTGTCGTTTCCTATGATCATGAACGAAATCAGTGACATTCGGGCAGAACTTGATGCCGAGATGGAATCGTGGAAACTTGAGACAGACGTCCTTTGGAGAGATATGAATAAGAACGGGCGTATTCGTCGTCAAGCCTATGGTACGGTACTCCCCCAGCACAAGCATATCCAGGTGGAGGACAAGGGCATGCAGGGGGTGCACCCACATCACCTTACGGAGCCCCTCCACCAGGTAAAGTCTTATAACTTTTGTGTAGTTGATGAAATAATCTTGGATTTTACACAAGTTGTATTCAGCCGAACCTACTTGCAACTGCAACGCTGATAACACTTGCCCACCGGGTCCACCTGGTCCTAAAGGAGCTCCCGGGTTTGACGGTCCTGATGGGATCCCTGGGATTCCTGGTATTGATGGAAAGGACGCTGAAAACGCTAAAGCACAGACACAACAATACGCTGGATGTTTCACTTGCCCACAAGGGCCTCCAGGACCTCCTGGTAAGTTGAAAACATGCTTCTCATACGTTACCTGAGGCATCTGTAAACAAAACATCTCAGGTCCTCCTGGCAAACCTGGTCCTCGTGGTATGCGCGGAGCACGTGGCCAAGCTGCTATGCCTGGTCGCGATGGTCAACCTGGATTCCCTGGAACCATTGGTGGAATTGGAGCTCCAGGACCAGCAGGTGAAGAAGGGCCTCAAGGAGAACCTGGTGATGACGTGGAGCATCAAATTGGACTTCCCGGTGTAAAGGGAGCGCCAGGACCAGCTGGAGAACCTGGTGACCAGGGACTTCAAGGTGACAGTGGAGCTCCTGGACAAGCAGGCCCTCCTGGTGAGCGTGGTCCTCAGGGAGAAAAGGTTTGTTCTACTAATGGTTGGTCACCATCCACTAGCTGTACCATCAATTTCATCATTTGAGCTTGTTAGGCCATCACTTTGCTATTGTATTTGGTACTCACTAACAACCGTCTTAGGGAGATGATGGCGCTCCTGGATTACCTGGTGAACCGGGAGAAGAAGGTGAACCCGGAAAAGACGCTGAATATTGCCCTTGTCCAAAGCGCAATGGTGTTCAAAATGCACAGGCTAGTTCATATCGACGCTACTAAACTATTCAAATCAAGTGCAATTTGTGCAATACGCAATAAAGATTTCTTTTGTATCAGATATGTGTTTGAAACTGATGAACGTGCACGTAACATTCAATAGGATAAAGAACGAAATTTTTAAAATTTATATTTACTCTTGATGGGATGAATGGAGAATTACCAACACACGAGTCGTAAAATTGGAGGCTAACGTTATTAACTTGTTCTTAGCGCAGTAGCTTTTCATGAATTTTCCTTATAGTAAAACAATGTAATTATAGATAAGGTACCTCTTCCAATCTCGTTTAACATCCTCACGCATATTTACGTATTTGAACGTTAAGTCTTCCTAGTCTTCCTTCCTGTTGTGTAGGTCCGAGCAGTTATTCCATTCAATCCTTTCTGAAACGATTGCCACCTTTGGTAGCGGTTTTCGTAGTACATGGAAAAATCAGCAGACCTCTTTCGTCAAATGCTAATCATTTTGAGTCGTAAGTACAGCTTTTTACACGTTATCCTATAAACGTCTAACAGGACAAGTACCTCCGTTTGAATTTTACTTAACAACTTTCCCTCCGCTTTTTATGTGTATTCATATGTTTAAAATACAATATATATTAAGAAAACTACACTATGGATACCAGCTTTGAGCTTTGCATTATACTTACTCATTGTACTTGATGAAATATAATTAAAGCTCTCCATTAGAACATTTCAAAAAATCCTTGTTTGACATACATTACAGCTGTACTGTTATATAATATAGTAGAGCGCAAGAAGAATACAGAATCCAAAAGGTTTGTTGTAATGTAACCTGAGATTCATTGCATCATTTGTGATTTCTACAAGGAGTATAAATGCAGCCTATGCAGATTTCTTAACTTCTAATTCATTCTTCATATCTACTGTCTTGTTCATTAGCGTCCAACATTGATCTCCTTCATCGATCTCCTCCATCGGTTCCCTTCGCATCGTGGAATTTTCGCCAACTAAGTTATTTTTACTTGTTAATTCCATGTTTCATTGCTTTAATCACTTGTTGATCTAAATTGCTGATTATCATCTGTATTTCTTCCACACTCCTTGAATATAGGATATCATTTCAAAAACGAAGGTTTGTCATTCTAACATAACAACATCGTGATCTGCCGTCACGTTGTGGTGACCAGCTTCTGCAGTCGAACGAAGTAGGAATAATGAACAAATGCCTTTATAACACTCATTATCCTTCATGAGGCAAATTCTTTCATAAAATACAATTCTTTCAAATTTGAAAAGCCCATCCAATATTCTTGTTATACGCAATAAAGTAGTCATTGTTAAAAGTTTGTAAAGTACGTCTAAGAATCATATGGAATGATAAATTCATGTATCTCTCTGCCTATTCTTCTTCTGTAGGATAGCGAAGCGCAGTGACAGGAGACTTCAAAATGATACGAGGGTTTAATGCCGTACATGCAAATACAAGTGCGGCACTAAGCCAGCCAAGCATTCCATTCTCTAGGGAAATTTTCCCTAGATTCCATTCCATTCCTTGCGATGAATTAGTACCAGAATAATTAGGATAAACAGCACCAACTTGACAACAGACTGGTCCTTCCAAGTCATTGATCATTCCCACAAAAATACATCCACGATAACGTCAACCGGCTAATAGATGGCACATCTTCTTAAAGAGACAGAATCTGGCAATGTTTGTCTTCAACCTATCTTATCCATCGTTTTATAGAAATGCGATACGCTGAAGCCTCTATGGATTTGATATCTTTTCTTTCTATAGTTTTCATCATATGATTCGTGAGTAAAGCATGGTCGCTTATTTTAAGAAAATAAGCATTTATTTAATGCGTTACAGAGGGAGTGAATGTATGCTTCATCCTTTCAATCACAAACCAAGCGGTAGAGGGATAGGTTTGAATTCATTAACTTCATTTCATTCTTTGCTTATGCATTAGAACTCATATGGATATTACGGGAATAATAGTAGAGTTAGAACTCATTCGGTGTAATTGCAGAAAGTGATAACTATCCCATCGTCTAATTCGATAAGGCAGACAGATGAGGGCTCGCGTAAGTTTCAACGACGGTTTTTTGAACTACATCATTTAGATCTATCTCGTTTGTAAATTTGTTATATTTCCGGCAGCTAAATTCTAGAGTTGGCGCTATAGGGACTTCTTCAAATGTCGAATGTTTTGCAGTTAGATAGATCAATTCTTTCATATTTCAAACATCTTCTTAGTTGCCATGGAAAAACCTTCTGGTTCCCTTTAATGAGGTAATTGGAGCATATTCTGTACAACTTCGCTGTTTATTTACGAGCAGCTTAGAGATTTCAGCCTGTACTAATACAATTTTTGGTGAATGTCCTTTTGATTTCCCGTTGAGCCAAAATTTGCTTAACCACTGATTCTCTTACACACCCAGATGACATAGCTAAAGTCTAATGTACTGAATTCGATATTTCCTAGTTCTAAGCGTTCATTAGAGTCTTGAGGAAGCACTGCTCAAGCATGCTCAGATAGTCACCACAGTAGTGCCTAATTTTTATAGACAAGAGAGATATTGCAACAAAGCAATTTGCCATAGGGCAATTTTTCGCAGAATAATAGTGGTAAGTTTTGATGTATATTTACTATCAGGAAGGTTTCCATCTGGAAATGAAAATTTCAAAATTGCCAATAGTTGAGAATGAAATTTTCGCTGTGCATGATAGTTCTACACACTAAAACATCTCCCTACCCCGATACACAGCATACCATTAGTTATTGGTTGATCAAAACCGTAGAATAAAAATAATAAATAAACATGTGGAAAAAAAAACTACGAGAAATGCAACATAGTGAAATTGAGGTGTATTGTAAGGAGAATGAGGAAGATGTTTACAGTGGTACATAAAGCAGTGGGCAATATTGATAGTAAATGACGTTAAGTAAACAAACTACGTCGGCAATGCAGTAAGTCATGAATTCAATCGGATAAATCGATAACTCGAGATATTACAAAATCACTTGAAGCGGTTTGATGTGTGGAGCGACCCAAATTTGTTTGTTTTAATATGAACTTTAACACTACAATAATAAATAAACACTTATTTTTCGAGAAATAATGCTGTCAAGTATGGCAAAACAAATAAAGAAACAAAAACAAAGAAGAAAAACAGAAAAAACGCCAGGTCGATTGGAATATTGTGCACATAACTAATGATTGATCGATTGATTGATTAACTTGATTGATTTGTATTACAGTCTGAATGTGATTCATAAGTACAGCGAAAATTAGCCTTTATTTTTTGTTAAATTCACTATACAAAGATACATTTTTAGTAATCAATGAAATCATGTTGCTTAAGGCTACGTTAAGCTTTTTGTTTGATAAGATCGATTCACTGAACCTAAATAGTTTACAAGCTGTACAAATATTCCAATTTCATATGTGGAAAGAGATTTCAAATTGTTCATCATGAAATAAAATAAACTAATCATAAGATCATTAGAAGAGCACATGAGTAACATGTAACCTCACGGAATCCAAAGAATCGGTGATATCCGTAGGTAGTTTTTCTTCTCATTATACATATAAATCTATCCGGTATTGTTCTTTAGTTTCCTCCCTAACTTTTCCAACTGTCATTGGATTAAATATCTTCTCCTCTGGTTATCAACACTTCAAGTGCCTAATCCTAGAATGTTGACGATTTTATGGTCTAATGCAAGACAACGCAGTGACTCTGTTACAGGTTTAGTTGCAAGCAATTCATTTTGAATGGTTGCTTCGTTAAGAAATGTCCGTTGTGCTTTCCTCAAAATTAACCGGTATTTTCCTCAAACGCTTAAGAATGTTTCTACTGGAAATGAAAAGCCTAGTGATATCCAGTTAAATGTGAGTGGATAAATTTCCTGGTTATTGATGTCTATTACACGTCATTTCTTTTGCTCTTCAGGGATGGGTACAGAAGTCTCAAAGATTCGGATCATTTATATTCCTTCATGTCTGCGATGGTTTCTCTGGAAGGGACGTTCAGATTGTTGTTCCTAGAAAATTGTGTCGTACAGGTAAGCCATGTTTATAATTATCCGTATCTCTCATGCATATGGATTTCAACACATGTGTATTCCCGTTTTTGTTTACTGATAGATCAGATTTCTACGTATCGACCCAGCAGAAGGGCTAATATAATGAAACTTTGCAGAGAATCAACATCCGTTGTTAACGATAGTACATAGAGTGCATTTCATCTTCGATAAGTGTATGTGATTGTAACCTCACTTTGTTAGAAATGTTGCGATATTAAATTTTCCGTTGTTTAACTCAAGAAACAAAAGTTTCAAGGGAACCAGTTAAAATAAACTCGTCAATTTCTCGTAATCGAATATTCAATAGTTCGCCGAATATACGTTCTGAAATCTTGTTGTCTACACGGCAGAACAATTGTGGTGATCAAAGCTGCAAGAGAATGTGGGCTTTTCTTCTTGAACTTATTACACATTATGAACAGTTATTTAGTTCCTGTTGGATGTGCAGTGTCGATCACAGGGCGGTGGCAACCTAGTTTAGGATCTCAGCAGGATTTCGAGATACTAGCGAATACTTGTAAAATAATGGCAATTGATAAAGATGTATGTCCTTCAATTGTTGAATTGGTTTTTTTACAGGAGACCTATATTCTTATTATTTAGCCAGATTACCCTTCTCTCGCGCCAGATCATCTTCGCAGAAAGCTTTATCTCCGATCTCGCTCTCTTCCATTTTCGGCTTTGCTCAGATTACGATCCAAATTGTTGTTCAAGACACATGAGTACTTTATGGTAAGACTTTTACTATTATTGTAGTCATGTCGTTGCATGTTTTATCCCATTTAATAATTTTATAGTTCCTGAAGTTTTATTTTTGGTCGTATGTTGAAGTGCGTGGAAGTTGTATAACAATTCCTGGCAGTACTTCATAAACATGATATTTTTACGTTCTTTAGGCCCCAAGAAAATTAACATGGTTGTGTTGTTGTTTCTATGATTTCTTTTAATCTCATGACCACTGATTAATATTTTGGAATTGATGTACGTTAAAATCTATGTGTACAAAAAGGAGGAAAGTCTGATTTTTAAATGCACGAGATATAATAGCTTTTATGAAATACGGTCAAGTGCAACTACCGGTATTTAAAAATTCCATGCGATGTACACTAATGAGTATATTGAGTCATTTTCTCGTTCGCGTTTATCGGAACTTGCTCTTTTACCTGATTTTTCTTATTAAGAAAACAAATTTATCGACAAAGATTCTTTTAGTAGCCGTGTTATCCTTCTAACTGTTGCACCTAATAATTTATATTGTTTCTTCTGTGAAATTTTCGTAAGTTTTCATAAAATCAATTGGTAGCCTAAGATTTAAAATATGTGTAGTGTGAAAACGTAGTTTAAAAAAATGCATCTAATCTTGGGATGTTAGTGTAAAAGGTTTTGTATTTGGTTTCCCAATCCATTATTCTATGTGGGTGCCCGATTTTGAAAAAAACATACTTTTTCAAGATGTATACACAAACTATATGTACTTAATGTAGTAGGACACATTTGGGTCATTCAAACTCTTTTGTACGCTTATCACTTTGGAAGAAATTGATAACTAAACCGAAAATCGCA
>KN716306.1:126584-150882 GCA_000816705.1 Dictyocaulus viviparus | reverse complement strand
GATCATCTTCGCAGAAAGCTTTATCTCCGATCCCGCTCTCTTCCATTTTCGGCTTTGCTCAGATTACGATCCAAATTGTTGTTCAAGACACATGAGTACTTTATGGTAAGACTTTTACTATTATTGTAGTCATGTCGTTGCATGTTTTATCTCATCTAATAATTCCATAGTTCCTGAAGTTTTATTTTTGGTCGTATGTTGAAGTACGTGGAATTTGTATAACAATTCCTGGCAGTACTTCATAAACATGATATTTTTACGTTCTTTAGGCCTCAAGAAAATTAACATGGTTGTGTTGCTGTTTCTATGATTTATTTTAGTCTCATGACCACTGATTAATATTTTGGAATTGATGTTCGTTAAAATCTATGTATACAAAGGGGGAAAGTCTGATTTTTGAATGCACGAGATAAAATAGCTCTTATGAAATACGGTCAAGTGCAATTACCGGTATTTAAAAATTCCATGCGATGTACACTAATGAGTATATTGAGTCATTTTCTCGATCGCGTTTATCGGAACTTGCTCTTTTACATGATTTTTTTTTTTATTAAGAAAACAAATTTATCCACAAAGATTCTTTTGGTAGCCGTGTTCTCCTTGTAACTGTTACACCTAATCATTTATACTGTTTCTTCTATGAAATTTTCGTAAGTTTTCACAAAATCAATTGGTAGCCTAGGATTTAAAATAAGTGTAGTGTGAAAACGTAGTTTAAAAAAATGCATCTAATCTTATAATGTTAGTGTAAAAGGTTTTGTATTTAGTTTCCTAATTCATTATATTCATTCTTATTATTCTATGTGGGTGTCCGATTATCAAGAAAACATAATTTTCCAAGATGTATACCACACAACTATATGTGCATAGTGTAGTAGGACACATTTGGGTCATTCAAACTCTTTTGTACACTTATCACTTTGGAAGAAATTGATAACTAAACCGAAAACTGCATGCTTCTTTTTGATCTTAGTACTTTGTAGAGTCATGGATACGTTCATGTTGACACACCTTTATTAACGATTAACGATTGTGAAGGTGCTGGAGAAACGTTTTCTGTGACAGTGAGTTTTTCATCCAAAAATTTTGAAGTGTAGGAATATTGCAGCGACTAACATTAATCGAATAGTGATTTTTTAAAGATTCCAGGCATCTTCATGCTCTGAGAATAATGGCTTTTTTTCTGATAAAGACATTTTTTTATCCGTCAGTGGTCAGCTCCATCTGGAAGCAGTGGTTAAGTTTGTTTTTAGCTCTGCTAGTTTTTCAGCCCTATTTTCTGAATAACCTCTTTTATGTCTATTTAACCATGAAGTATTGTGGATTGAAAATGTGGTCTTCTAAATTCCGAACGTGATTCGTAAACGAGTTTCAAGTAGACTATTTATGGTAATCAGTTAGAATGATTTTATTTTAATTTAGGCACTTACATGTTATTCTACCTGTCAACACAGTGTTTTTTTATAATAACATATATCACCTGCATTTTGTCTTACACAAGCCGAGAAAAAACTAATAAATTTGCTGTCACATAACGCGTACAATTGTTACCTGACAAATTCTTCATTTTAATCAGAGCTACTGAGCATCATTGTTGCACAAAATTTTATTATTGCACTCATAATTTTCTCGTTCTATAGCTAACATGAAATCCGACCGTGTACTGTACTTATCAGTTATCTTATGTATCGTGTCATGGCTCTTTTTAATTGCTCACTTTATGCTGCCGTTGCTAACCTCATCGGCATATCTTCATTTTACATTGCTTTTAAATTGCTTTTGTCACTTTCGTCGTAACAAAAGCGTTGAACATCACATTTTCGATGGCGAGTGTTCTCTTCGTGATTGTTTACTATTAAGAGCGTATTTTTGGAGTATTATTTAAGACAGCAGAAACCGTAGCAGGGAGTTTAGTAGTCAGTGTTCTTTCCGCCACATCTTCAATACTCGTATATTTTATAAGGTTCTGGACTGCTCTGATTCTTATTTATTAAATTTTTTTAATCTTCCCTTTGATATTGAATAATAGGTCAGTTTGTTTCATAGACATCGATAAAGTCGACTACGTTTTTTTCGCCCAATTATTTTAGTGGAGAAGTGTCTTTTGTCAAGCAAATAGCTTGTCTATTACAGTGTTAAAATGCCAGCTCATAATATTTAGATTGTTCTGTGAAAATTTTATTTATAGCGGACTTCCACACGTTTATACCATAAGTAGTGGACTCCGTGCTGATAAACAATTGAGCAGAAGTCATCTGAGTGAATTCAAAATGTTAGAAGTTGAAATGGCTTTTTGTGATGTGTGTTTATTATTATTGTTATTATTGTGTTCATATTACCAGTGTCCTTTTAAAATGGATTTTTCCAGGAATTAGATCGGCTATTGGCACTTACTGAAGATTTTTTACTTTCTTCTGTACGATATTTTATCAATGACAGTAAGATGATGGAGGATTTTGCAAATCTTGGACCATTTTCCAATAAAGTGTGTTATAACTATTTGCTATCTTACTTAAAATTATGAGATGATTTTGTTGAAATAAGTTGAAGAATGAAAATGGTGTTTTAATTATTCATTCAATGTTGTTGGTGTGTTGTTCAGGACCATCTGGAAACGTTACGTTCTATCATTGATAGTCCACCGTTTCCTCGAATTACATACTGTGATGCACTACAATTGCTCGAAGAAAACAATCAGGAAGTGTCAGGGCAGAATTTGAATAAACAAAATGAAGCGTTTTTGGTAATCGTTCCAATTTGTGCATATCATTTGGTTGACTGTATTTATAACTTCGTATTACCGTGTTTTAAGGTTAATTATTACAACTCTCCAGTATTCATTACTCATTATCCTTCTAATCAAAAGCCGTTCTATGCTTTGCGTACTTCAGATGGCGAGAAGGTGAATTTATTTTTTTCTATATAATTACATCGTTCCTTAAAAAGCCATTCAGACGCATTCATTTGATTTATTGTGCCCTTCAATTGGTGAACTTGCAAGTGGATCTTTACGAGAACCGTCGGCGGACAACTTGCGAGGGCGAAGTCCAAACATCGATTGGTAATATTGCAAATTTGATGTTTAGTGTCTGGTTGCCATTTCTTCCATTTAAAGTTTACTTCCATTCAAATTTGAAATTTTTTGTATTTTCTGTCAACTTTTCCGTTCTTTCATTTTAATTTGATATTTAGCTCTATCATGCAGCAGTCATTTCACAAACTTATTTTTTATTCATTTTATTCACAAGGGACTATAAGTGCTGTGAATCAACATTTAACCTTGCATTTTTCAATATGAAAATCAGGAAGTTTTTATAAGTTCAGGTATACGGAGCTTCGTGAACGAGGGAAACCAATATCGGGAGGATTTGGTATGGGTTTTGAAAGATTCATACAGCTTTTGCTGGGAGTTACGAACATAAAAGATACCGTTCCATTTCCGAGATGGTTTAAGCACTGTCAGTGTTGAGTTGAGCCGTCGAATGATATGTGAAGATTCCGTATGTTTTCATATTATAAAGTTTTTAGTTATTAGCTATGATTACTGTCTAATGCCCATTTATTACGCATTTTTTGTATTGTAATTATTACAATATAGCAGTTCTGAATGATTATTTGCGGTAGTTGCTGTTCATATTTCATGTGTTTTTTTTTTCATGCGTTGCAATAAAATGTTGTTCTTATAGAACGACCATTATTAAATGTAGCGGCGTCATATATCTTACACTTTAGAAACTCACCATTATTGTCAATGTTTAACATTAAAACGACTCAGTTCAGACAAAGAAATGGTCAAATTAAAAAGTCGTTATATCCTTTTGGAGATTCTAAGCAATTCCAAAGATGTGGTATCATGTTCCCCGTCTACGCTATTTTCTACTATTGCTGAAAAGATTGGGGAATTCCATGGAGATTACGGATTTGCTCTTTGTAGAAGTGGGCTGGCGGTACGCAGTGATACTAACTTGAAGGTTTTTAGGTCTAAACTATCAATTGTAGGTCAAAGTAGTTGATGGCGATGTGGCACTGATACGTACTGAAATAGTTGGTGAAAAGTTTGTCACAAGCGTCTTGCCGTTTATCACTCGAATTGGTTCTTCTCAAGTCGTGTTGCGGTCACTCTTTGTAGGTTAGTCAATTGCGTTAGAATATCAGGTGGTTTATTTAGATTTTTTCACAGGAAGAAGTGTTCGAGCGTGCGAGAAGTTTTTAATAAAATACCGGAGAAATGAATTATATGGGATGTTGAGGCAAGCAGATTCTGGAGGTTAGCTTTATTATGTGGTTGTATGTTTAAACATGACCTACCATTTCATGTTTTTCAGTGGAAAAGAAGATAATTTTGAAGGCTTTAAATGGTATTAGCTAAAATATGTATGGCTGAAAAGGAATTGGTTCCGTGCAGAAGTACTGATAACCTGCCGTTACTTTTCTCATCGTTATAAGATGTTAAAGGAATTCCTAATTTATTGAAGTTTTTTTATATGCGCAGTATCTTTCTAAAATAAAAAGTTATGCTTATACTTTCTTTATCAGGATTGTCATTTCGATAGTTCAGTTGGTCTTTTACAAGTTTTCTACTTAGTAGTGTGTTATCTGGTATTCATTGTAGTCTCTGATTGACGCCAAGAGGAAATTTAATGACTGCTGTTAATGAGGAATTGTAAATCATTGTTTGTCAAATGCGTAATTCTGTACGAGACTTATTCTGTAACTTTGAATACCTACACTTTAAGCTCAAGCTATTAAAAAAATAGAATAGAAAGGAATAATTCAGTAGTGTTGTCTCTCGTGATTCACTGTAGATTTCTTCCACAAAATTACTCATTTCTGTCTACATGGCACTTCCAAAGACTAGGACCCTGAGAAAAGCATGGGGAGTGTGTAGCATCATATACTTTGTATTTCGTATTCAAAGTACAAGTAGTTTGTGTGGTTCTACCAATGATTTCTAGCTGCATGTTATACTGGAAGACTTAAGCTAACCATTTTTTTTTTGCTACCGCAAAACATCCAATAAAGAAGTCTGAAATACTAACCAACAAATAATTATAATTCTTTAGCTCATTTTGCCGGTGGTGTAGGTCTTTGATTCCCTTTCTAAAAAAAATCATTAATTTTTCGGCTTCATTGCGTTTCATTTCTCTGACATTCTCCAATTTTTTACGTAATGTATGCTCTACGATGCGATATCTGGTGAATAGGGTGAGTGAGGCAAAACTAAAGCACGTGCCTTGGTTCACCAGCTCGTGCCCGTCTTCGGGTGAGAATGCTGATAAGATATTTACTTACTATAAGTGAAGCATTAAGTGGCCGTAGAGCAAGGGCCTTGGTAGTGTAATGAACAGACAATTCACAAATTCTAGCAGATAAACTACAAGTTCAAAATAAAAATGCAAGACAATGAAAAACAATATTCATTATTTCTGATACGGGTTCGGATAGGTCATTCATAATTGATAAACTAGTCAAACACTTCGAACTTTCCTCCATGGAGACCACAGACCTAACTTTCTATACATTTGGCGATTCTAATGAAATAGAATAATTTGCCAAATCACAGAAGTACTACTGTGCGACAACAAAAGCAGTCCATTCAATATTACAGTGGAAATCGGAACAACAATAAGAAACCACAACAAAACTATCATAACGTATTCCTCTAGACCAAGAGGATGTGGAATTTTAACAACATAACAATATTAATCTCTCTATTGATCCTACATTGAGCCACACATCCTGCTTAGTTGCTCAGATCAAATTGACCTTATGAATGATGAATTATTTTCAAACAAAAAATTGCTTTCAGGATTAGAGCTATTCTATTGGGAACTTGACTATTTTATAGTGCTATTTATAAGTGAAAGATTGGATCGTAAGATAACATACATCTTGCAGCATAAGTATTCCAATCCTTTTTTAATACTAAACAAGTCTCAGATATCGGCCTCAATATATTCGAGTTACAGATAAGTTACGAATTTATCGGATCTGATAAGGAAGAAGAATAACAACACAACAAAACAGTTTTGAAAATACGATATAAAAGAGACAATACGTTTATTATGTATAATTTTCATGAAAAAACAATGCATATACTGTACCGGATAACAGAATTATAGCTATAAAAAGATTTGGAACTGCCCTCAAAAAATTGAAAGATAATTCTGCTGTGCTACATAAATATGACCAAATCATGAGGGAACAATCAGAACATGGAATAATTGAAAAAGTCCAACAAAGTATATTCTACTATTGGAATCCTTGTACATGATCTACCTCACGAAGAAGTCCTCACGTCAAACAAAGAAACGACAAAACTAAAAATTGCTAATGATGCTAAAGCACGCCTAAAAAGAGCTCCATCCTTAAACAATGCTCTTTGCCAAATGTCCATGCTCCCATTAATAAGTGATCACTACTATTTAGGCTCCGTATTGGAAATATTATTATAACTGGTGACGTTGAAAAAGCCTTCCTACAAGTATGAATGCGAAAAAACGATGGAGATGCAACACGTTTCCTTTGGGTCCGCGTTCTTACACGTCCACTAAACCCCGATAATACTGTTGAATATAGATTTAAAAGAGCTCCCTTCTGGACTAACCTGCTCATCATTTCCATTATCAGCTACGATAAAATTATCTGGATTTCCTAGATTCCCATTGATCATCGACTAAGTCGAACGGGCTCCAGTAAGACTTCCATTTGTCGCTATCGCCCAGCCCACGAGTGTAGTCCAATGCACTCTTTTCGCATCATAATCCCTTAACAGGGCTTTGGTGAAGAGGTCATGCCACCGTGCTGGTGGTCTTCCTGTAGTGCGTATGATGTTCAATGGGATCCAATCACTTGCATCTCGTGTCTACCGGTCATGCGCATCAGGCGTCCGGCCCACCTAATCTTCCATAGCTTGGCGTTTACGACTGTGTACCTGATTTTCATTGTTCACGTAAGTCGGAACTTCGTATTCTTTCTCTCACTTATGTGATGCAGGAAACGCTAAGCATTACTCTTTCGATAGAGCGTTGTATTGCGCGCGATAAACGTTTATCCTGCTTTCGTAGTGTCTAACTTTCTGAAGCATATGTTAAGGCAAGAAGAACCGTCGTATCAGAAAGGTGGGCTTGGCACTTTGTTTTCTTTGTCCTCTTCACTATGTCCTGGATGTTCTTATATCTTCGACAAGCAGCTCGTTTCCTTCTGCTAATGCTAAGCTCTGGTGCTAAGTCGTTCATCATATTGATCTCACTACCTAGGTACACAAAGCTTGAGCATTTGGAGATATTCTTTCCGTTGAACGTAAATGGGGCATCAGATATGTAACCGTTCTTCATAAACATCGTTTTCTTAAGGTTTAACCAAAGGCCAATTTCTCCACAGGCACTGTTAAGGTCGGCTAGCATTTGTTTCGCTTGTTCGATGTTTGGTGTAATAAATACAATATCATCGGCAAGGCGAAGATAGTGAAATATGGTCGATTTTGCTGAACACTTTTCGAAAGTCTGCTTGCTCACGTGGTTGTTCTTCGTCTAATGTTCTGTCAATCCTTTTGAGGATGTAAAGTGTGAAAAACTTATAGATGACTGAGAACAGACAGATTTGGCGGTGATTACCAATGTCGTGAATGTCTCCCTTTTTGTGCAGTAACACGGTCGTGCTAGTTATACCTTGATTTGAAATTTCGAATTCTGACAGGTAGCGTGTGAATAGTTGAACCAGTGTTTTAATGGATACTGGCGGTAGGTCCTTCAGGTGTTCTAATCCTGACTACACAGTGAGCTGTACGATTTCTTACCGACGAAATGGCATGTCGGATTATAGAAGGGATAACGTTTGGAACAACATAATCTTTCCTTCCTTTACATAAAGGTAGAAGGATGTGGCTACCAAAGAGATTTGACCAGTAATCGTAGATAGTTATTTCCATCTCCACCAGTAATCGTAGATATTTATTTCCATCTCCTTTCTAAAAGAGATAAGTGTTCAGTTCTGGAGTCGGAGAGCAGTCATCTTGGTCTTTTTGATTTGTGGAGCATCGGCGACCATAGCGAATGCCTTTGCCACTCTCAGCTGTTTCATTCATCACTTCTGCTCTTCTCTCTTTTAGTTCTTCTTTTATCACCTCTCTGCAACGTCTTGCAAGTTTGGACGTTAGCTGGTGATTGTCTGCAGCTTTAGATTCTCCCCGTTGGCGTATTAACTCAAAAGTTTTTGAAGACAAACGTCTCTAGCTAGTTATTGGACTCTCGGCGTTTTTTAGGCTATCGTAAAGGTGCTTAATTAGTCGGTCGTATTCTTCGTTGATGAAGAACTTTTGGACAACTGCAACATCCGTTAGGTTAAACTTTATATTCACTATGGCATGGTCTATTTCGTTATGGTATTTTGAATTAGGAAACTCTCACGTCCACCGTAAATATAGAAATTGAGATTTTGAATTTTGATATTGAACAACGAACAACAACATCATCTTGGATCATCTTGTTCGTAGTGATAAACTCTGATAGCCGCTCTTCTTTTCCACTTTATTCAAGCCCATGGGTCCCAATGTGATGTTCTTTAGGCGTTCGTCTACCGCCAATTTCGCATCAAAATTGCCGACAGTGACATTGTAGAAAGTGTGATCTTCTCCATAGAAGTTTTCTAAGTCCAAATAGAATGCTTCGATTTTGTCTTTATCATAGTTAGAAGTAGGAGCGTAGACGATAAGCATTGTCAAAGCCGGTGTTGGACCATATCTTTTCAATTTCAAACGTCCCATTTAAGACGTTAGTTGCTCGAAAGAATTCATATATATACATATATATATATATATATATATATATATATATTAAAAATTGATAATGGTTTGTTCACATCGGCTTCATAGCGAAAATCACGAATAGATTTATCATGAATATCTTAGTTCTTTCTCATAAGATTTTTCAAAACTTCCGACTATAGTTTGATCAGTAATCACAAAAAACTTTTGCTTATCACCTCATTCACCTAGAATCTGCTATGGTGGGTGCTAAGCGTCTAGTTGGTATTTGCTTTTATTATAATATTTATCACTTACGCTCCAAGTTTTCGCTTATTTGTGTTCTTTATTCAATTCTTTTGCTTCTTAAGAATTTACTTCATGGAAGATCCAGAGGTTGTTAACAGTCGTAGTAAAATTCTCGTCATACAACCATATTCCTCTTTAACGAAAAACACCCGATCGATTACGGCTTAACCTAATCTTCAACGACTACCGTAATAACAACAACGTTTAACATTTGAAAGCATTTCATCTCTGAACTACAATGAACAGCCGGAAATCTGAATAAGAAAACTGTTAGTAGGTTTGTTTATTGAATAATTATCACCTATAAGTTTTTGGGATTAAAACTAGAGCAAATGCTTTTCTCTAACCATAAGCTTTAAGCTCTAAGCTTAAAAACAATGCAAATTTTTCTGTTTCAAATACAAATGCTTACTTGTAAATGTGATTCTATTGTGCTATAAAAGATATCTTAATGCTTTGGTTATAATAGAATGTATTTTTTCCTCATCATACTTTATGAATTTCACTGATTTCCAGATTTTTCAACGTTCATTTCAAAATCACTAATGAAGTAATTGGAAACGAAACTATATAGCTCAAAAACGGAGAACATTTTATTTGACGTCTGTTATTCAGTTGACACACTGAGCATACTGTATTCAATTACTAATAAGTATTTTTATGTTGTTAAAATAACATCAATATTAAATATTACTGCTGTAATTTTATAGATTATCGATTGATAAAGTCAATATTAAACTGTGATGGATACTGTAGATGGCAAAGTGTGTTTCATAGTTAACGTGTACATTAATCAGAAAACTTGAATGCTAATTGAACGCGTTAGTGTTATATTACAAATCGATTTTTCACAGTAACGAAATGATTTTCTTGTCAATAGTACTACCAGTTCAAAGTACTACCAGTAGAATACGATGTCTGTTGATCGTCTGAAGATATTCGATTCGCTTGTTCTACAAGAAATTTGTTAACGTGTCTAATAAGAAGCACCACAGTAACTTTTAAGGCTTATTCCGTTGTTAATAACGCGATTTTTCTGATCGTAGATCATTTCATCAGAAACGTTGAAAGAACGTCTGATAGAAATCTGTTTACTTTAAGATAGCATGAAACTAATAGCTTCTAGATGTCTACGTTACATAAGACACATAATTATGTTGTTTACAGAGAACAAACGGGTTGCATTGTTCTCAATGAACCTTTTATTCGTGAAGAATATCATAAGCAACCTTTCCATGTAATCGATAGGTATTGTTTACGCTGAATAGAACAGATGGGATGTACAACGTAAGCTACATTTTTAGACATTAGAAAATTTGTTGAGAAAGAAACGTCTGTCTGAACAAGTTTGTTCACGTCGAAACAGTGTAATGCAAATGCTTGTTTGTTCGATACGTTATAACTCATTTAGGGAAACGAAATCGTCAAAATAGAACTTTTCACTTAAAATTTGACGGCGAAATTTGCAGCTTCTGAACTGTTGGTCTGAGTTCCCAATATATTTCATAATGATGAGGCTTACACAATGACTCATCTACGTGTTTTGGTTGTAATTTAGGTTCATGTGTTCTTCCGTAGCTTCTATCTAATAAGGTTATCCCTTCTCCTATTGATTTTTAACAAGGCTTCTCATCAATCTGAATGCTCTGCTAGATCCAACTACTTGTAGGTCCTGCTGTCTTTCGGAACGTTACAGAAGTCTAGGTATTTTATGCGTCCGGAATTCCTAACAAATGCGCTCCGGTCACGTCTCGTTATTGTTTTGTTGCCATCGTTCGCTGATGTAAAGCGTTTTTTTTTTCAATGTTCTCGTAGTTCATCTATTATCACTGTAATTAATGTGTCTAATTAATCATTTCGGTGCGAGAAGAAAGATAATGGAGAGAGGATAGAGTCAAATAGAAGGGACAGTAAGACAGAAAAGACTAGAGAGATAAAAACGTCAAATAGAAGAGACGGCGAGAGACGTAAAGAAAAACAAAGGGAGTGTTGATGAGAAGGATTAATAAACATATAGAAAAACACGTGCAGGTGAAGCCCTTGAGGGCAAATCAGCAAACAAATCCTGAACTTATCCTTATTGTGCTTGTATACACAAGAGAGTAACAATTCGCCATCTAACCCGCCTTTTTCTTTTCATTTTATAAAGAAGCTGTTTCAAGTAAGCGTAGTGATTGCTTGGAACTTAATATTGTGCCTCAATTTGTGCTTTTTCTTTTGGTAATCGAATATTCGAGAACGTGTTCGTCATCTCTACTCTCAAATGATGAAGGATTGAAATCAATTATTGCCTAAGTCTTAATAGAACAAGGTTCTTGTTCGTCCTCAATTTCTTTACTGTTCTTAGAACTTATTCCATACGGTTTTTTGGATTCATTGTTGTATTGATAAGAGTTTATTATTACAGTAGATTATTGTGATAAATTGTTAGAATTGTTGTTCGATGAGAAGAAATGTAGTATGGTATGTCGAAGCATCGACAAAGAATTCGATCGAGTGAAAGGTAGAAGTTCTGGTAGCAGAATAAGGAAGTAACCAATCCGATTGTTTTGAACGTTTGGATTCCTATAGCAGCTATTCGTACTGAAATCAATCAATCATGTTTGTAACTACTTGGCTAAAACTTTGTGAAAAGTCTGAATTCAGCAGAACACCTAAAGAACTGATGGTAGAGGTTTGAGGTTGAATGCTTCTGTTTCCGTTTTACATGGTAAATTGTCGTCAATTCAAACACTATTGGTTATTTTTGATGTTGGAGAAGCCGACTTGATATCGATTCTCATTAACGAATGCTGCTATACGCCAGTACTTTTCACAAACAACATTCGCAGCAGGTTTCCTGTTACTCTGTTAGCCATGTCGTCAGTGATATACAGACGTGACACCGATGTTAAGCAATATTCACGATTAATCAATAAGAGGTCAAAAGTATGTTATAACCAAACTGAAATGTATCCGAACTGCTGTTCATCTACCATATTTCACGATCAATAACTGATATATTCATCGAAAAACAATCAAACGTTCGCAAAGAAAGTCAATGCAACGTCTTTTGATGCGTAGCTAGCCAGCTTAATTATCGAATTAGGCGCGCGATGAGTCGTTCCGCCCACTTCTACCTCCCACATGATGCAATCGATAAAGCGATAACTCGTCCTTTGTGTGTTTTGTCGCCATTGTGCATGTGTTTTTCCGTATTGTTTTGTGTAAAAAAAGAATTGTTTTTTTACTAATGCAGTAATAGATTGTAAAAGAGAAGATGATACTGATTTTTTGACTCGTTTGCTTATTGAACCACTACAACGCTTAAATTTTAGCTACTTCGATTATTGTTAAGTCTGGAAAGAAATGCAGCTTTATGAATACATTTTCTCATTATGCTGCATTGTTGTGTCGTGATGCGAGTCATCGACGAATTGTAGATCTCCCAAAACTCATACATTCCTCTTTCGTAAATCTCATCCGTACAGATGTTCATATCTATTGGTTTTTTCCCTTCAAGAAATATGCAGTTTCCCACGGAAAGCATTTATTTGATTATGCAAATAATGAGGGAAAACGAAAAAAAACTCCGAAGTGCATGAACTTCATGCATGTTTTGATCGCGAACTTTCCTCGTCTTCGTTTTAAAACATTCAAGAGAAAATAATAGAGGGAAATACCAGGAACAACTATTCATTATGGAATGAAATGTGATAGAATAGGTTCTTTAAGCTGAACAATTTCTTGTTTTTTCGTAATTTTCTCAACTGAAACAACAGTCAAGTCATCTGCTCAATTACTGAGACAGACAGCGAGGGATAAGCAGAGGGAAAACGTTGTTGAGTGAAGGAGAACAGAGAACAAGGAGGATTCGTTAGACAAGCGGAAATGAAGACTTGTAGAATACGTTACTTAATTTACGGCAAAATCATTTAGTGTGGCCCAATTTTGTATATCCATCGAGGCTAGGCTATTTCGAGTCAAAACGATTCAGGTTCACCAATGATTCGATAGAAAAATTTTCATCTCATTCTTAAAACAATCCCTCCCTCTATTGCTGTCCCGAATGCTTTCTTTTTATGTGTTTCTTAATTTTCCTCATTTCACTCTATGGATTCATTGTTGTTGAAAAATTATTGCATTGTTAATGTATCGATCGTCATTTAATAACTCGAATACTGTACCTAACTAGTACTGAACAAGTTAAAGTTAAATAAAAACAAAAGAAATCGTCACTAATAAATGACTAATGAAGATGAATTTGCTATATTAACTTTATATGAACAGCTTTTCAAAAGGAGCATAAAGCATTGATGAAGCATTAGATCATCACCGTAATCAATACCGTATCGTAACAGATTACGGAAATCACCACGTATCAAATCTTATCAGGTTGTGATTTTTTTTTCAGTTGAATGTCATTAGAATTAACAATATGCTGATTATCCAGTTCGGTTCGTTATGCAAATGAAGCATTATGACTTAAAATCTGTTTGGAAAGCTGCTTTCTGAGAAATGGATAACGTAACTTATTTCTCCCTTCTGAAACTACTTGCTATCTGATTAGTAAATAAATTGAAAAGCTTAAGTGCTTAAGAAGCTGTCACCCTCCAAGTAACTCCACGATTTACTATAAGAGTTTTTATTTTGTAACTTGAACGCTTAACTTGAAATATGCTTTTTTTTCGGGCAAAATTAACAGAATGTTATTTCCTCGTGTTTTCGTTATCCTCAAATTACGTTAGTGAGTTCTGAACGTATTCACAAAGTAACAAAATGTTTACTACTTTTTCTTTTCGACGACGAGTTTTTGACATAGCGAATCACAAAATAGGAAGAATATCCATAATTTATAGAGTAGCATTTTTTTCTTCTAGCGCATGTTTATTCGATATGATATGTAGCTTTGAGTGAGTGAGGTCGTTCAGTGAATAAACTCAAATGAATACTCGACAAAAAATCCATCGAAATAGATGTACACTCACATGTTTATGCTTATATTTACATAATAAATAATTAAATACAACATAAAATTGACGAATAAATCTTCAGAATCTTCAGATTGATTGTAGCGAACAGAAAAAAGAAAAGCAGTAGTTGAAAGGACATTTGAGAAGGACGTAGATGTACTCTGACGGGTATGTGGAGATGTCAATGAAGTCAAGAAAGTAGTAGAATAGAATAAGGAAATATCCAATCGATGTAGGAAACACCAAGTATTCTGATTCTGATCTCTACAATAACTCAGCTTAATTAGCTTTGATCAAACGGATTTCTATGTCAAATTAGAGTTTTTCCTATCTTCTCAAACTCATATCGATCGGATTTATCCATGAAATAAGCTCTATCATTGCACTATGCACACTTTTCAACAAATTATAATATCGCTTTAATATTGTCACTTTACAAGCGAAATGCGATTGACTTACCGATCAGTGACGTCACATCATTATTGAGTAATGTTGCTTTTCAAAAAAGAAGACAAGCAGTGATGATTTGTAAGCGTCGACTTGACGACAAGTACTGCTTCTAGTATCCTCAGCACGTAACTTTAACGTCACGGCGTTTTCATCTAAGTTATTATGAGGAAAAACGTGAGGAGCTTCATGAAAAGCGATATGTATAGTAAAGATAAGTGTTGTTGAAAATATTCCATAGTTTCTACGAAAAAATGTTATACTACTTACTTTTTAAAAACGAATGCCAATAATCGGGGCCGTTTGTTTTCTGGGTTTCACGGGTTTGATGTCAGATGTTCCTTTTTCTTTTACATAGGTGATCCGATTCCTCTTAACAGTTGATCGCAAATGACATCATCGTATACTAATTCTTCATAATTAATTTGATTCGATCAAACTTTACTTGTTAATTTGCATAATAGAGTTAACCTCTTAGAGTTAGTTGAACAGCAATCTAATCATCAACTCAGAGTCTAAAATATTCGCGAACTTAGGAAATCATCATAGTGATGGGATCATTCTACGAATGTTTCATGCTTTTCGTTAAGCATGATTAACGCTTCCGGTTTTTGATTTCCATTACAAATAAATATATTAGATGATTCACGAAAAAATCAATAATGAATTCTCCCCTTATGCAATTCGAATGGCAATCGAAACTATGTGAAGTCGTTCTTCTTACTTTAATAAGAATTTTATTGCTGAACAAAATGAACTCAGCAGGACTTATGAGTTCTATGAATACGATAGAGAATAATGGAGTTGACCAAAATACTTGTAATCTTAAAACTTATATAATTTGACTGATAGCAGCTTGAAAGACGACGGCTATGACGACGACTATCAACGTGACATCATCAAGTCAATTCAATGCGTGTTTATCTTATATAGTGACTCGTAATGAGCAATGTTTACTAAGTCAAGGTTATCTGAGTTTTTTTTACTGGCTGGGACGGATTACATGCCTCACAGGCCTCTGAGCAGACTCGAACCACCGTCGGTATAACGTGGCAGCGTTGCCTACCGCTGTCTCATACGTCCCATAAAAAACAAAGTTTTCTTACCTACTTAAAGAATGTGACCATATTTTTGTGAGCTGGTCTGTTTTATGCTCAGATTGATAGGTTTCAATCGTCTTTTTTTCTTAAACGCGGCTCATAATCTGTTTTCCCTCATCGCTTTCTTACCTCCTCGTGATAAACTGATTTTACTCAAAAATTATATTGATATTTTTCATTTAGGCAAACATTTTTCGATTTCTAACTTATTATTTTTTATGAGTATTGTGATTGATTATCATTGTTATTAAAGTTACAGCACATAAATCGAAGAGACGAGAGGTGACAAAAAAAAAGTTTTAAAATACTTTGTTTTTAAAACAAACTTTCTTTCTCCAAAGTTGCTTCACTAAGGCAATAGAGAGTGAGTAATGAGGGTAATAAACATAAAACCTTCAAAGTTGAAAAAAAATTGATAGAGTTCAATACGAAGACTTTGGAATATAAAGGCTATAAAGTGTACGATTAAAATGTTTACTCATAATTATTATGCAGACAGTTAATGAGTTAACGAAATGAGTAAATAAGGTGAGTGTAAAAATATTATCATATTTCTTTTTGTTGTTATGAGGTGAATTGATTGAAATGGAATACGTTGGAAAGAGTCAGGCTATTTGATAGGAATTATCAAGTTTCTTTTTCCTCAGTGATAATATTTACCTCTGAATTAAAATCGTAACGCTCGTCAGCGTTCGTAAACAATCTTTAGTTTCCTTCCAGTGAATTTCATTTAAACATTCTCGGTCATCTGTTCCTTATATCATCTCTGGTTTCTTTTCTTTTTTTTCTTTGATATGATGTTTACAATCGTTCGTTCTTCGAGTTGTTGTCTTCCTCATCAGTCATTTTGTGAGCAACGTCGATTCAGTATGAATACGCTACTAATATGTGCTCTTCCATTCATCATCCGTACTTATTGATTCCTCCCCACTTTTTTTTTCATTTCGTTCACGCTGTTCTTCGTCACTAACTTTTCGTGCGTACTGTCCATCGTACTGAATAGTTGTTTGGCATAGATTGAGTAAAAAGCTGTAAAGTTCCTCTGTATTTGAACTCGCTGTTCCCTTATTGTTTTTGATTGCAAGCATGCGGCTCTTTTTTCAAATTAAAAACAAAATTACGAACTGGAATTTTTTCGCAAATGAAAATTAGCCGTAGAAGGTTGTTGAATTGCTTATGAGGTAGAACTTAAGCTTCTGTTAAGCTTAGCAATTTCTTCTGGAAGAATATATTTCTATCAATCGGACATCGGTTGCATTCAATGCCATTAAGCAATTCGTTATCACGATGGCGTACTGAGTTATCAATAATAGGAATGATTCTCTATCACAGAAAGACTTTCTAATTGAGATATTCGATGCTTGGGAAGCTCTTCATAATAATTCATGCTGAGCACTCTGTAGTTACCGTGCTTAAACAATTAAAATATATTTTACGAGAGTGTCGTGAAATGTGGGATGTGCACTGCAGTCGCGTAAGATGTCACAACTTTACATAACCCTCAGAGAGAATTTTAGTATGAAATAACTGCTTATTGTTATTACTATACCATTGATTAGTTCAAATGGATCATTAACTGGGTAATCAACCTCAAAAGAGGAATAATTCACACTAACTTTGCGGTCAGTAGTGTTAATCTGTAATTATGCTGAGTTCTACGAAAAACTCGTCACCTCAGGCAGAACTTGAACCCGCACTTACTCGCTTTACGACCACTCAATGCTTCACTTACATTAAGTAGTTAGAGTAATTACTATAACCTACTTTTACTCGGTAGTGTAATGAATAAGCACGACAGAATTGATAGTTGTGAGGACGGGATCGAGTGCCGGCTGAGGTTATGAATTTTGCGGCCATCTTAGCATAATTACAAATAGCGTATTATCATTGCAAAATTACAATGCAATTAGAATAATTGTAGAATAAAAATACAAATTATGATTGTATCAAAAAGTGCTAATCATTAGTATAAATCATTTCGTGACTCAACTACGTGATGAGGTAATAATTAGAAAATGTCAAAATGTTCCGAGAACTCAGGATGAGTCTTTACGAGTTGTCATAAAAACTTCATTTTTATCGAAAGCTGTTACGAATACGGAAAGCCTAGGTACTATTGCATTACATTGTACTATTAAGCTTTTGCTTTTCTATGTTTATTTTTTGAAAAAAATATTTGATGCTATTTATATCATTTACTTAATTTTCCTCCTTTTCCTGCTTTTTCATGTGCATAATTACCTTCTTGAGTATAAAATGAGTATAAAAAAATTTTTTCATTTCACCAAGATTTCTACACTGATCACATTTCCTCAAATCTATTTCACTCAGTACTCGTCATTTCTATCTGAGGCAACATCAACTCTTTTCTTTGAATAATTTCAGATGCGACGTGATCGTGCATGGCTTCTTATAGCCATTTTATTCCTCGAATTATTGCCACCAGTTGATGCAAGACGTGGAGGAATTCTGGGCGGATCACGTTCAAGAGGATCGTCAGCTTCACGTACTGGCGGACTTTTTGGTGGATCAGGAGGTTCGAAACCGATGAGAATCAGCAGCGGGGCAAACGCCTATCACAGAAATCTTGGCGGAGGTTAATAAAGGGTCACATCGATGTTTATTTGACGACGATGAGATCCTCTGATGACCATACCACTTGCGTTTGCGGTTTCCATGAATTCAGCCATTATACATAGACAAATGACAAATGTCTATTGTCGATGTCTTTTTGTTAATTATGTAGTATGCGGTTGAGTACTAATCGATTGGCGGGGAGTTAATTGGAAAACGAAAAGCATGAGGTTTTTTTTTAGATGACAAGTCCAGTAAGCTAGGAGGGATATATTTTGAATAATTATTATAAATGTAAAACGTTGTGCACAGGATGACTTAGTTCTTGCTTACCCGTTTTTTTTTTAAATCCGCTGTAACGGCTGAATAATTATACCTTGAGGGTCTTATAAAAAAGCAGACTGAGATTAGTGGTCGTGTGACGAACTATAGAGGGAAAGAGGGTTAATAAAAAAGTGAAAATTGAGATTGAAGTATTCTGCCACTATCGCTAATAACTCACGGGCCTTTTTTTTTGGCAATAAAAACGTTTAGATGAAACTTCTTTATAAATTAAGAGTAATAATTTGTTTAGTTCATCATCAGCGACCACATCAAACTGGTACGGGATGGGGTAGCGGCGGAACTCGACAGAATTATGGTAGGACGATGTTTTTTTTTGTCAGTAATTATCTCATTGAGGAATGAAATACAAAACGATGAAAGATCGCTGAAAAAATATAGGGTTGATTATGAGTGATATTTTACATGTGTTTTTATTAATCATTTTGAGGTTTTTCGTCGATAAGAGGAACCATTTCTATGTGTTGTATGTGTTTGTATGCAAATTTTTCTTTTTCAGGAACAGGTGGAGGATTTGGTGGTCGATCGCATAGTCCAAAGTGAGTGCATTTTATGTTAGTTTTCAAAAACAAAACAAAAGCAGAGTTTTTCTTCGACTTTCCGAAGACGCAGTCAATAGGGATGGAGATGCTGTCGGAGAGTCGTTCTGTTAATGATTGATGAATGGTAAATTGTTGTATAAATATCGAAAAGAACATGTTGAGGTGTTGATGAACATTTTGTAGGTCATCCTCATTTCAGAGTCTCTATCATTAATCATTTACTTATCTGTTTTCTGTTCGATCAATAAAACGATGGAGTAGAATTTTCGAGTGATAGAAAAATGTGGAATAATTAGATTATTGATTAGAAAAGTACAATGAATTTGAAAATAAAAGTAAATTTGAGGTCTGGCGGATTGGGTAATCTTCTTGGAGGCGTAATGCATCGAAAGCATGGTCATCATCATGGAGCTCATAGGTCTTATATAATAGTCACCGTTTGTTCATTTGAAAAATGATGTGTCTGTTTAACAGCTGTTTTTTTTCTCAATCAAAATGTCCTACTAACGCCTATGCGCTAACATTCTGCATTCGAGCACCCTCCTTGTAGAAAATCTTCGTATTGAGACTGAGCGATTGAGGGAAGATGCCAAGAGAGGTTTCGAAACTCTTTATAACATTCAGATTCACGTCACATGGTATTGGTTCACGTTCACGATCGAATACTTTCAAAAATATGATTGTCGGTGCTGCTGCCGGATACCTCACCTATCAAGCAGGAAGAGCTATCATTCGTTCAATAGCTGGACCAATGATGTAAGTAGTCCTTTGTTTCGCTTTCATTAGAGTTCAAATATTTTTCTATTCTACTATATGAAGCTCAAATTTTTCTCATCGATATCATAATACAGAATGAATGGACTTTCATAAGTGAGAACGACCAAGTCATTCGAATTTTTCTACCAGAAATTTTCAACCAAACACTATAGTGCTAAGTATTTCAAATTTGGTTATTTCAAATTAATTGAAGGCTACTTCTTTTATTACAGTACTACTCACTCATTGTAAGTGATTCATTGAATTGTCGTAGGAGCTCGGTATTGTATTGGATGAGCACGGTAGGCCCGATTTCTGTAGTTGTGGGTTCGAGTCCCCCCCCGAGGTTCCGAGTCTTGCGGCCAACTCATCAGAATTACAGACAAGGAGCTTTATTTTGAAAATTTTTAAACTCGTAATTTACCTGTATTAACCGTCATTTGCGAGTTTTTAGGTGGAATAATCGTCCGTATTATTGGGGTTCAAATTACTATCGACCTCAACGTGGTCAAGAGAACATTTGTCGAATGCCAATTGATCCATCTGATCCACAATTCGGAAACATCTACGAACCGGTGAGATACGGTACGAATTTTTTTCTCACATAGATGTGTCGTACTCTCTTATTCTTAAGGATGGTGTAACTCGTCCACGAGAAATCGTTTGGGGCTGCGGATACTACGAGTATTGTTGCGGTTATGAATGTTGTCGAGGAGGCGGAGCATCAACTATTGGCGGGTACGGTGCCTCAATAGGGTACGCATTTGCGGTCGTCTATATCGCTCGAGCTTATCTTGTATAATTCGGCTAGTTTCGGTGAATTTTCAGTGGTGATTGCTATTTTATATAGGCTTAAAATGTGTACATTATTGTAATTAAGAATAATTATAAGTTAACGTCCTGTCTTTTCTACCTGCTGTTGCCATTATGAACGACCCTTGTACTTAGTAAACAAAAAACTAACTGTATCGTCTGGAAGTGTTTTGTATGTCGTTAACGCTCTTGAAGTACATACATGCCCACATTACTTAGCTGACACGAAATGTCAGAATGTCGTGACGTCACTATTTAAAGTGCAGCTCATAAAATTAGTAAGCTTTCTACTTACGGATCTGGTTCGTTAATAACATTAATATCCAACTGGTTTATCAACCTGATAAATCATATTCGTGGCTCTGCAGATTAACGATTTCTCGTAACCAATTTTTTATCCCCAAAATGTGACCTCGTTTTTTGTTCGGTCCATATTCTTCAGTTACTTTAATTGCCAAAGAAAAAACACTCAAGGAATGAGGAGGTATATGTAAAACTGTGTCCAAATATTTTACATACTCGATATTTGAATACTTAAGTGGCCCGTCTTTACGCGTAGTGCAGGCCCGAGCAATCTTCAGTGATTTTTTTTATCTCGGGCAACTGTTATGCAATATTTTGCGTACGTGGTGACATGAAGTTTTGCTGGTGCTAGTTCCCTGGACTCTTGAGAAGGCCCTACTCAGGAGTTCTCATAGACTCCACCACAGGGCGTCACGGCCCTTTGTTTCATAGGGATATGGTGACAATTTTTGATAGATTTACTCTTGGCTAGGTATCTATGAAATCGAAGTCCTAGAAACACCTCCTTTCAACATTGGGGCGGTAACTCATCTGAGAGGTGTATAGTTGATAATAAGTACTCATTGCAAAATAGTGCAAAATAATAAAATTAGAACTAAGATTACTGAGGGAAAAGTCCGTTGAAGCTATTTGTCGTAATGCAGAACGCCTTAACAACACAGTTCGTTCTAATATTCATATTCTGGCACGGTTCTACAAAGATCCTCAAGAAACCGCCAAATAACCTCGAGTGTTTTTTTTCTTAGTCAAGAGTACTCGGCTTTCATTGCTCAATCATTTTTTCTCCTAATGTACATTCTTTGTTTTTCATTTCCCATATTTTTATAGATTGATACTTCCTTTGTTTCCTTTGTGTGCTAGCAAACAGAATATTGCCTTTCTCGTTTGTTTGTTTGTTGTTTTTTCCATCCCATCATAAATTTCAACACGAAATGTGATTTTTCAGATTTTGAGCAATTTCTGGTTCGTTTTCATGACGATCGAGATTGTGTAAATCTATGTGTTCTATCAATATCTGTTTTCTGTTTTGTACAAAACAATAAAAGTTAGTTGGTTTACACAACACACCATTAAAATTTCGGCACGATTACGGTATGAGGAAAATTCTCGTCCTCAAGAACGATCATTAGATTTTTCTAGATTTCTGTTAGTACGTTTCATTGGATAACAAGAGTAACACGAAAAAATTCCTATGAAGGTGCTGATCATTTGGATGGAAATTCTCCGATTTACTCATCAGACAATATAAAATTGCACGTGAAAATCTCATGCTTCATGTGAATTTATAAAATTCTATGTCAATATATCCATCAACAGAAAAACAATTCACTAAGAATAATTTCTCATCACAAATAATGTATTCAGAATGTGTCCTGCAAGAGAAGGTATTTCCTGGAAGTAGGAATCCAGAGTTATTGAAAAAGAGGAATCAGCTAACTCATTTCTACCAATTTGACCCTGGTCCACGTTCTTAAATGGTGTCCGTTCTTGTGGTTAAATTAATTCGTCCAAAATGATGATCATATAAATGTGCGTCAGATTTAATAAATGAAAGCACTGAACGAGTGGTGACGTCATGTTGCTGATCTTCCTAAATTTTCCTGATGCACAAATAGTTGATAATTATGCTTATGTACACAAATTTTTCACTCGTAACTCTAAACAGAACGAAAAAAAATAACTAAGCATTTCTGCGCCTTCTAGTGGATGTGCACGTAGCCGTATGCGTAGAAATGTTTGTGCTTTGAACAAGGTACTGCCATGTACTATTCTGATAGTGGTGACATCATCAAGATAATCAGAGTTAAATGTTGAGTTCTTAAGGTGTTAATATAACAGAGCTACTTTCTTAAACTGTGGATTTAATTCTGACCAATAACAGAAGCGGACTGTTATCCAGTCGAACGTGATTGGTGAATAACGTTATTACTGTAATTTGTATAATACTCACCTGTAAAATTGGCGTAGATGTTTCAACTAGTGCGATAGAATGAGGTTTCATTGACTAAATTGAATATTTCCTCTAAAAGGTAATAACGAATAAAAATAAATTTTAAACTAATATAAACGAATAGTAACCTCATTAATAACTCCGACAACGTGAGAATTTTGTTCATGTTTTAGAAGACGATTTTCCAACCATGTGAGGATAGCTGAATAAGTGCTGCACGAATCTATTTAAAATCAATTGTACTGCTTATTTATAAAGATAGTACTACATAGTAGATCACCTATGAAATCACTAAATCTTTCAAATCCTAAACAATCGTAATGAAGAAGTGCTTCTAAATATTCAATCGATACCAATCTTTCAAGGATAATCGATTTAGACGATCATAGCCTCATTGAGTTACAAAATTTCGAGTGTTAAGAAAATGAGTTGTATAGTGTGGACAGCTTGTGTAATTGATATCGATGAATGAGGAGAATCGATGTCAGAAGCAAATGTTTGCTACTTCCCCATATATTCTCCAGTGAACCACCTCTCCAATAAGATAATTGTGACAATCGTCATTACTTAACATTCATATCACTTCGATTAGCTACAAGTACAAAAGCTCCCAGCTTTTCCTTCTTCATTTTACTCTTTATTTCTTCACTTCATAGTTATCCTCTCCTATCGCCTCGTCACTCTTCTTTTTCTCCCTCTAAACATACACTGCTGTTCAACAATTCTCGAGCCATTATGTGGCTTATCCTCTCCTATCGCCTCGTCACTCTTCTTTTTCTCCCTCTAAACATACACTGCTGTTCAACAATTCTCGAGCCATTATGTGGCGCATCAGCCGCAGATGGAAGAGAGGACCACAAAAAAAATGTCCAGCATGGCAAGTCCTCAATCTACAACGCAACGCTAATCTCTTATGATAACAACGCAGATCAACACAAGATTCAACCGAGGAAAGCGATTAACCAAACAACATGCTATCTTTGAAATTCTTTTTATTCTGAATTCTCTTTTCTATTACATTTTCTAACACTGCTACACTTTTCCTCCTCCAAATTGAGTTAGATAAATTTAATTAATCTAATAACAAAAAGATATCTCACTGTGAATATGAGGAATATTAAGTGTGCACTTGCAAATTATGGCAACGATTAACAAACGACGACGACATTAAGAGAACGAGATACAAAGAAAAGGCGTTGGCTGAAGACTTACAACAAGATGTGGAAGACTTGAGTTCAATTTCAAATGTTATTGAATATCTACTTAAAGATCAAAGCAATGAGGGCAAAAAAGTTTCGGATTTGACATCAAAAATGAATTCGATCACGAGACTTAGGAATCGAGGACGCTGGAAACACTAACGAGAGCGAAAACGGGCAAAACTCATATTAGAGTTGAGACCTCAAAGTTTAACACAACGGCACAGTTCAAAATGCCACAAAAAACCATAGAAAAACAAATGAATA
>KN716306.1:108284-123830 GCA_000816705.1 Dictyocaulus viviparus | reverse complement strand
TGATAACATATCAATAAAAGTATTCTGTAAATATAAACAACTATAGAGAAAAACTACTATCGATTTATGAACTACAGCATATTTCTGATATTATTACTTTTCGATCAGTAATCGATATTTCATAATTTGGAGATGAAGAGTTGTTTCAGTTCAATGAAAAACTCAAACGATTCGTCCTCAGAAAATGGAAACTCAAATAGGTTATTTTTTGTTTTGGACGATATTCTCAATCTGAGAAGCTCTTGAGAAAAATTTCTAACGATTCTATAGATGACCAGTCGAACGGTAGAAAGTATTGCGTTACTGTAATTATGTGATAGCATTTACCTCAATCGTATAACGATTTTGGCATACATACTTGTCAGTACCATCAATGTCCAATTTCCAAGGTCTCTGATTACGACCAATGTCAATGGAACAAACAAAAATCCATAAACAATCACACAAGATTTTCCCAAAACTGTTTCAGGTGCTATTGAACCTAAAAATTATCCATAATATTTTTATAGTATTTTTATTCTATAATGATGTCATAATATCACTAATTATACTGTGCACGCCGCAACTCAAACCTTAGGCGGGACTTGAAACCGCACTTAAACAGATGCTCGGTCTGCTGTGCTTATCCATTACAGTAATCAACAGTATCTTATCAGCTTATCTGGATGCAATATCGATTTGCCATACCCGCTAACGAGTGAGTGCTTATAGAGATACACACTTCACATAAGTAAAGCATTGAGTGGTCTTAGAGAGAGTGAGTCGGTGGTCTAATGGAAAAGCACACCAGACCGTATATCTTGTAGGTAGGGGCTAGAATCCCTCTGAGGCTCCAGGTTTTACGGCCACAACTCAGCATAATCACCATAATATTGTCAGTATCGTAAAAAATCTCTTTAATATAAGCCTACCGTAACCTGTTGTGGTGAAAACATTCATCGAGAAGAAAAAACTACTTCCAAATGTCCATTTCATATTATTATTTCGATCCTCATCTTTGAAGTACGTGCTACCACTATAGGCATTTTCCTCTTTAAGTAGCGTTTTGTAGGTATTCTGTAGTCAGCATTACATGTGAAGCTAAAAGAAGAAGAAGAAAAGAACGAAAAGCAATAAAACGCCTTCTAAAACGAATCTATTCTGTTGTAGTTATGATTATCAATCGAAATTATTAATAATAGTTTAAAATACTAAGAATTACTTGTTACTCTTCTCATGTTAATCGTCAATAAACCATCATTCTAAACCACCCTCATCACTTATCAATTATATCACTACGGAAACATGAGGTATAAAGGAGACCTCATTGTAGAAATACTTCAGTTTCCTTTGATTCTACAATTCTCTCTCTATCGTATTCAATCTACCTCACCGATAACACAATGAAGCATTCTATTACGTATGCTGCCACATATACACAAAACACGTTATCACATTATCATTCGTGAAAGTTGCTAAAAATAAAGCCGTGAGGATCTGCTTTTTATAGAGATCACAATCTAATCGATAACGGTATTCATGACGTTGTCGTGCATGAACTTCATTTCCCGATCACTCCAATGTGGCTTTATTTTTAAGACGAAAAAAAAAACATTTAGATTAAAAAATTCACTTGCTTTTAGAAGAACCGCTTCACAAGATAGTCCGTTATTTTATTCTATTCCTATATTTATTAATGTTTTTATAAGTACACTAAGAAAGAAGAAATTTGAATACGTTTGCTCCACCTGAGTCATTGATTTACCTCATTGTTTTGAGTCATTTTTTGATTATACTCAGCAAGCTATTTTTACTAGTATTTCTCTAGTTCTTTCAATGAAAATCGATAGGAATAGTGCTTTGATTTTTTTTAAACTATTGATAACTTTTTGAGGTATTGAGCTTCAGGCAAAATATTGATAAAATCTCCATCTTCGTTTTAAGTGATGCACGAAATGTTATTAGAAAACTTCTTATTGGTCTTTTGTTTGAGACTCCTTTGCTAATTCTCGTTGGAATCCTTGCCACTACAGTATGATTATTAGAAAGAAAAGAAAATTCTGTTAGAATGAGGTATACTAAACGCTTTTGAGGCAAATTCGATAGCTTGTTGATCAGTATCAAAACTAATTCAAGCCGAAAATCTACTGAAACCCGTATGAACGGTGCTTTTGGAGAAGTAGAGCCTCAGGCACTTCATGATGTCACGTTATTACTGTAACGATAGGCTACGCCAGATTTGTACTTAAAATTGAGGCGAATGAAAACAAAAATGATATAGGAAAGCAAAAAAGTTCGTCCGACATGTCATATATTTTGATCTATGATTCTTTACTGTTTGTTTTTTGTCAGTTACCGTTTTGTTGAATAAATCAAACTTTGTTCATTTACATATCACTTCTGATGAGTTCTTCTGCGAGACTGAAATCGAAATAGTAAACACTGAAATGAGGACCATTTCTAAGTGAAATTGAGAAAAATTGAACCTTAAAAACCAACCGCTAAATATTCGACCATGGTTTGTACGGTTACTGTACGTTTTGGATCATTAACTAAGTTTGTCATCTGTTCGGCAATATCCAGTAATTTTTTATCAAGTGCTGCTTTACGATCGTTGACCATCTGAAAGTTTTACGATGATGTTAGAGAAAGACCTAGAAGAATGTTTTGATTCCACTTGAAAAGCTTTTTGAGGATAATCATCTCAACGGAAAACAGCTAAAAGTCAATATGTAAGACAAAGAAGAAAAGGTATCGATAGATCCAACTCATTCGAGTGACTACGAAACTCGGAAGGTTGAAAAAAGAGGAAGAGAAAGTTGATTTCTAGGAGTTTCGGGCAGTTGTTTCACAAAACATCTGAACTCCAAAGGTCATTTAATAAACATATGAAGTGAACACAGCTTAGAGGTACTGCTAAGTACTATATAGTGGTGTTACGGTGCTTAACACTTTTTCCTCACCTTATGCTCATTAGTTGATTCGATAACATAGAAAATTGTAGCACCAATAAGTGTATAGAATAAAACAAGCAGAAGTAAACAAATATGACGAAATCCACGTTTTAGTGAAACGTGTAATACTGCCAGAAATCCACTACAAAGTCCTGAAACATGAAAACGGACTTAATAAGTTGAGCATCATCTGCAGGACATTATGAAAACTCTGTTTTGAGCAAAGATGAACATTATCCTTTTTCCTCAATGTGGTGACTAGTTCTGTACTTTGTGATAGAACTGTTGTCGTCTTAAAATGTCGCTTTCTGCGTAATGTATTTTTCTGTTTGTCCAGGACAGAAGGACGCAATGAGGGAAAAAGATAGTTTTCTGGTCGATTAATACAGCAAAATGAAGATGAGGTAGTGTATTCGAGAGATTGAAACGCTTCAAAGAGTGACACAACCATGCTGCGCATTTAGAATTGATAAGTGATCGAATACAGTGTTAAGCTTAAACTTTGTTTATGTTTAAAACTTGAGTAATCAAATTTTCAGCGACAACAGCTTGTCAATATAACAACTATAAGATAAGCTTATTTCAATAGTGCAGTACAAATAACACTATAACTCTCTAGAAAGAGTTAAAGGTGTATGAATGTCAAGCTACTGATGAGGTTTGCTCTATTGCCCTTCATTAGTAGAAGTTCTTGTTTTACTTATATAAATAAATATCATTACATGTAAGAGGATCATGATAATAGCAGGCTGACGTGAAGCCTCAAATCACTTACGTGTTTGAGTTAAATGAGTTAGATAGCAGAATTCTTCAAAATGGAAAATAATTGTTATATCAACAATACATGCAAACATAATTGACTTTAGGTATTAAACAGCTACGAAGAAAAAAAAATAAAAGTTTTTGATATTCACCATAAAATTCATAGGAACGAGGAAAATATTTCGTAGTCCTTCCTCGTTTTCCTCTTCTTTTAGTCATGTTCATATTCAATGAACGTTACCTCTTGTACAGTTCTATGCAAATTCATTGAGGAAAATTCGATAGATAGAATTTATAAATGAAAAGCGGTTAGCAAATGTTTGTAATTCTACAAAGTGAAAAGACTAGCAAAAATTCTACTCATCAAGAAAAGCATGAAAGCAAAAATTTACTTTTCCTCAGAGGATTCCGAAGTTTTTTTTTATCGGACGACTTCTTATTGGACGATGTCGGTCTAAATTCCTTAAGTTCTGTTAGCGGTAGCGGACTACTAACAACATTGTGATGATCACTGAATAGAATCAATTATCGATTTTATGCAAATATTGGGGCTTCATGAAAGATTGATGGAGTCGAGAGAATGGATCAAATGGGAAGTTCTTTGAAAAAATCGATATGTCATACTTATTTAGTTGACCGGAAATAGTTGGTAGTAACGTGACATCGCGTTTGTAAACAGGGATATCGTCTGAAATTATTAAAAAATGATGTTGTAAAACAATTAGCCATTTAAATTTTCGCATTGAACTTAATACAAAATTAAGGGAAGAAAATTTAAATGTAATGTTAAAAATAATAATCTCAGATATAATCGTCATAATATTCTTTTATTCTTTACCGATATTCGAGTCTCACCCGAAGTTTTGAGTTCTGCGGCCAACTCAGCATCATAAGCTATAATCCCATATAGTTCAACAAAATTTAAAGCATCTAGGTGGAGTATTAAAAGTGATAAGCCTTCAAGCACTTATTTATTTTAGGTCTATCTATTTAGGGCTGATTATGATATGATACGTGTAGGACTAGAAGGGAGAGGGTGAATGAAGATCGAAGCAGAATCGTATGGGTGCTGAAAACCACTTCTTGAATTACACGTTCATCAATATACTTAACATTGAAGAAATAACATTGTTTTGATCGTTGAACGAAGCAATCATCGAGTTTACAACATGGACAAATCCTTACCGTAACCCATTACTTGAACAGGACGGAATCGACCGGTCCGGTGCATACCGCTAGTGGTTTTCTGAAAAGCTCTTGTTGTTCATGCAATTAATCGATAATTAAGAAACTAAGTCGGCCTTTCATAATGTTACGGAGGTGGGAAAATCAGAATATTGAAATCAATCCAAGGAGATTAAAGCAAAGAAGAAGTTATCAAAAACTTCATAGGACTCGGTATGATCTCCATCTTGTCTACAGGCTGGAAGAGCTCACATCTTCAGTATAATCATCACTCTACAAAAAATGATAAGAACCTGCAGTGTTCTGGTTGGTTCATGGTTGTATTTCCGTAGAGGTGCGCATTCACCATCTACCTAAAAAATTCTGCAATCTGGCAAATTAACACAAGAAAGAACCAAGCCGAAAAAGTAACGTGTGTTGCTTCAACCAAACTTCTGAAGCTGAGCTGATGCAGCATGAGGTTGAAAATTGGTATTCTCCAGCTGAATTCATCCAACAAGTACACACTTTGATCAGTACGGGTCATTGCTATTGACGGATTCTCAATGAATTCAGCGCTTTCGTACAGATGATGTTCACAGTGAAAGCTTATTACGTCATTTTTTAGAACCGTCGAGCCCATGTTTGTTTTATTGCCTTTTGTAATATGTACTCATTGACGGGGGCGCAATGGCTCAATGGTGGAGGTGTCGCAGTGACACGCTGGCCCAATCAGTTCGTGGCCGCACCCCAAGCCCACCAAGCCCGCCATCCCTTCGGGGTCGGTAAACTGGCACCAGAGGAGTCTGGGTAAGATAACTGGCACTGACTTGGTGAAGAGTGGTCAACCCAAGTCATTGTATAGACCAGGCACGCATTCAACCACCTCCACGATATCACGTTGAACACGAATGCGTTGGCGCATCCCGCCGCAAGTGATTGATCAACGCCAACAATTATATTATCTTACATACTCCTTGACGGACGATAGACGATGCATAGGAAAATTTGACTGCTAAATTCATGAGCTTTTCGAATAGTGTTGAAGCTGTTGCTGAAGCTTTAAGCTCGAGCTGTTGAAGAAGTCCCGTCGCATGAAGAATAATACCAAAGTAGAATATCGATGAGAAGGCAGAACGTTGTAGATACCATAAGAACAAAAGCAACAACTGACTGGAAAATTCCTCTAAAGACGTCTGAGACGTGTCGAATATGCATTGAAGATGAATACTATGTTGAGGATAATAGAAAATGAACTGAGGATAAAGTGACGTCATTATTGGATAGACGATTAGGTAAATCTTGTAAACAACAAAACAGTTTTATTTTCTAATTGTTATTTATTTGTCGGTAGTTAGGCTTGTAAAAGTGACAGTGTCTAAGAAACACAACTAATCAAATGATAAGTGCTTGATGTATTCGGTATTCTTTCTGATATGATACGTCAACGGCTAAGCGAATTATCACTAGAATTCAACCGAATTACATGAGAATTAATAGACTAAAGTACTATTGTAAATAATTGATAAGTACTGCTTAAAAGAGTCCTATATGATTTGATAACGTTATAAGCTTAATGATTCGTTACACGACTAAGTTTTTATCTAAACAATCCAATTATTTCTATGGATCGAAGATCATTTTTTTTCGTCGTATAAGCGAAGAGCTTCGTCTGAATCTAAAGCTCGATTGAGTAGTGCTTATAACTTAGTATGTCATTGATAGAATGTTTTTTTTTGTTCCGATCTTCAGCGGTTAATAATCTTATCGTTAATTAATTGATAACGAAAAAAAGCTGTCAGTACAAAACATGACGTTCCGAATAGAAGCGACCGATATTTTCTTTAGTATTCAACCAGTACTGCATTAAGTAATCGTTATGTGTCCCAAATTTCGCATTATTCAATCTTAATCGAATATTAAAACAATGCTTACAGTAACAACGGCTTAAAAATAGTCGACTTCGACTCAACTAATGAACTCAATATTCTTAAGGTTAACAACTAATTAGATACATATTGAGTAAATAAGTACTCTGCAGTACAAGATTGGTAGCTGTATGAACTCTGAAAAGCATTTCCATTATCTAGATCATCTGAATCCACGTTGATCATCAACGAAGACGAGTGGATGCCTGTGAAACTTCCATCCGTCCCTATCAAGCGTATGTGTAGTAGTCCACCATATTATTTTTGGTTGAGGGATTTAATGAGAACCACAATTCTTTTTTAAAACTATCGTACGAAAGACGAGTGAAACCTACGCTGGTGATCATCGGTGATGTTCTTATAACGGGATCAGGTATGGTAGCTTTCTTCAACTGATCATTAACATTTAGTATAGTACATTCAAGCCTCAATTGCTTAAATGTGCTCAGATTTATCTCTGATCTTGAGTGGCTGATGTAACTTCAGATTTCCCCATTAACTTGATTGATACGGAAAACATGCAGAATCAATTATTCATTTGTTGAAGTACGTCTGGTGATTCTTATCCACGTTATGTAGCGTTGAAGTTTCAAAGTTATACGTTAAAGCTGGAAGAGCTGTGTAGTCGACAAGGTGGCTTTGGAGTTTTACACTCATCGTCCTCTTCACTATATCCTCGGTGTTCTTTCAAACTTTCTGAACGACTCGTTTCCATTTGTCAAACGATGGTGCTTTATTTCGAGAACTGAAGTTAACTACAAAATTCACACGTAGCTAATAAATTTTAAGACGTTTTTTAGCTTGAATGTGAATGAGTCATCAGACACGTAACTGTTTTTTGTTACCATCATTGTTTATAGTTTCTTTCTTTTTCTCTCTTTGTTTTACTGAAGAGAAACGGTAAATGACATTCTCATAGCAGTTCAATAAGGACTGTGACTTACTGCATGGAGGTAGAACGACTAGTGGTCATCTACGAATGGAAACACTACATGGTCAAAAAAAAATGAGAATATCGATTAGAAAAGGCTGGAAAATTCTTCAAAAGACAATAAAATATATCTGCATAGAGGAAAAGAGAAACAAGAAAAATTGTCGGAGAGTGATTTAATCGGAAGGAAAATTCCCGAGGATAACTCTAGTGATGACTTCAAATCGAAAAGAAAAAACTGTAACTGTAAAAGTTTGGTAATGGCGGACAACCTCCTCTCCCTCATTATTATCAGCTGAATTCACACATAAACTCATATTACCGTAATCTTCCTCAGTTCAGTATAAATTCATAACTGCAAATGGTGATCTTCCTCAACTAAAAATGATATCTATAAAATGATTATCAGAAATCACTGGATATTATCAGAATTGCAAAACGTGCAAGAGTATTTGGTCGATCTTAACTCATTAAGAAGGACAAAGAGGAAACACCATCTTTTTACATCACATCAATAAATATAAACTGAACTCCTCAGATTTCTAATTGTTTTCTACATGAAAAATATTCGAACTGAGTGTTTTGAGGTAAGAAAAAATTCTCCTCATGATTAATCGCAAAACAATCGAATGGGCAACGATTTGTGATTTTAACCTTTAGAATCGGACAAATAAATTTCCGCCTTTTTGTCAAAGTAAATAGAAACTCAGAAAAAGAAAAAACCCGATTTGAAGAAAAGAATGGAAAGAAATCCATAATTTTATATGTGTTGAGTAATCAGATTAAATGATGTGTGGTATCAGTTTCGTTTTGCTCAACTACAAAGAAGCTTTTGGTATAGGGAGGTCTTTAGGAGGTCTTCAGAAGGAGGTCAAGAATAGATGTAACCTTTTGAGTCAATCGCATAATTGTGACGATGTTTTCTCCTCACAAAAAAACAACGTTGTACTGTTTTAGAACACCGTGATGACACTATACTCAGAAAAAACTCATAGGTTATTGAGTTAATGAGGCTTGGTATTTGTTGTGCAAGAAGTATTCAATACTATTGAGGTAAATAAACACTAAAATTATCACAACTCTTCAGTAATTAGTTACCCATTAAGTTGTTTTACAAACAAAATAGTAACCAAGTCGATTGAATTATAAAAATGATCTGAAGAATAAACTCAGCAAAATGTGTTAGTCATACTTAAGAAAAAAGAATCATAAGTCATATAGATCATCCGAGTCAAATCATGCACCCAGAATCCGTGAAAAGATGAAGCTCGACATGATTCTATGTCTGTTGACTGCTACTGTCCGTCGGATGTGCCGCATATTAGATTTCATCGTGAACCATCATTGAAGCTTCTGAAATAACTTCGGAGGTCAAAGATCTATGAGGTCTTATAATTTTTTATTCTCTCAAATATTTCCGTCGATATTCATTTATTCATTCTGTTCAGACGAAAATCATGTTTTGTCAGTGGACGGAATCGAACCAACCGAATGATTTGGATTACCAAAGCATCACGTAACTGATACGCTACGTACCCTGAACGAGGTGGAGAAAAAATTATGTGCCTTATTCTTTTTCTGGATGCTTCAATATAATTCTTATTCACTATCTCTGACTGTAACCAAAATGCGAGTTACGTTAAGCAACCAACAATGAGGGAAGAGAATCAGCAAAACCCTTCACCATATGAAATAATGATTTACAATAACCTCATGCTGTCTTATCAAATAAAAACCGATAAATGTTTGCCTCTCTCTCCTTTGTGATGAGTTTCACTTGACTTCAGTATGATTTTTTTTTTCAGAAAGGGGAAATGTCGACGCGTTAGTCAAAATGAGTAAACATATAGTGGATCATATGCTTCTTTGTAGAAAAAAACACTATGCTACTGTAATGTAATGATTGAAGGACGATTTGAATGATTAGTACGGTCAGACTGACTGCGTATTTGCAGCTACAGTACTTTCGCAGGACAAAAAAGTACTAACGGCAAGCATGATCTCTAGTAATCAATATTCACAGATACACAACTGTCGCTGATCTCCTATATGTTACATTTATATTAGTAAACGTAGTGCATAGCTAATTTACCCTCTGACGTCATAAATGATCGTTTTTTTCCTCAATTTTTTACCTCTTTCGCTATAAGAAACAAAATAAAAACATCATTATGATCGTATGAATGAAATTCATGAGATTTTTTTTATAACTATTTTTGTCAACGCACATTTTAAATGTGTAATAAAAAGAACACTACTATGTTATTTTTCACAGTTGTATTACTTTTATTACCGTATCTATCAGCTGTTTTGATATTAACTTTTATAATTAACCTGATTTGTCTTTGTAAAAATCGTAAATATACCTAAATTACAGTATTACTGTTTCTCTTGGTGCAGTCAGAATTAGTTTTGGGACATTCCAGTTTTAATGGTACACGTTATTTTCACTGACGTGTTATATGGGAGACTGATTTTGCGGTAACGTTCAATTAGTAAGCTGGCCATTCTGTTTGTTCTTTTACTTCAAGATCTTCTATTTGAATAAACTAAGGTGATTGAAGTTCAATCAAAAGCGAAACGTTTAAATACCGCTTGAGTAAATACCAACTGTATCAACCATTCGATTTTCTGGAAGAGAGTCAAATTTTACAGGCTATAAGATAAGCTGTGATAAGTCTTGACGCTAATTATTCATCTTAGCGAGATGATCCTATGAATTCGTTTTCAACGTAGTACTGCAGAGGTGACTGAATAGAAGCCTATCCTACACAATGACTAGAGTTGACCATTCTTCCCCAAACTAATACTGCTAAGGCCATGCAAACGTTTTTGGTACCAAGTCATCGACTTCAGAGCAATTGAGGGTTTCGTAGGCCTAGAGTGACCGCGAACCTGATTCGGACTTGCGCATCGCAGTGCTACCTGCACCACTACACCACGCCTACTCTAAAACTGTATAGCTTTTAAAAAAGCTTATGTTATTTACTATGAAATAGCACGACATTGACGAAATATTTTCAGCAACGCTGATAATCGCTAAAGATTTTAGTAAAAAATCACCTCAAAAAAGTTACAATTAATGCTACATTTTTTTGAAATTAATTTTTATAAATTCGAGAAGTCTTGCTGAAGTTGATGTGAAATAGAATGCTCATGAATGAGTCATACTGACGACAATTTGAAATCCGTAGACGTCGACACATTCGGAAGAAAATATCACCATTGTTGTTTTCTATCGTAGAAGAAGTAGACAGAAAAGATTCGTTGGTTTGTACAACACATGGCCGTGGTCGATCTTCATAGGGATTGAGGGTGAAGCTAAAGCTGAAAAATCCCTAGGTGGTATCGAATATTCAATCATGAATTGTTGAGGTGACTGAAGCGAACCTGGTTTTCACGATGTCATGCAAAGAAAATCCTTCATAACGTCACTATTTTTATCACTCAACGAGTTAGTTTCATTATCAATAAAGTAACAAACAAATGGGAGGGACGGGGGGCAGGGATTCATTCGGATTTCTGATGGTTCCCTACAGACAACGGTACGCCATTTTCTACAGTAACCAATGTGGATTTCTTATTGAGATTTGATCTACTTTTTCTTTGTTTTATATTAGAACGATTGGGAACGAGACTACTATTTGAAATACTTAACGAATTTCTTAAGAAACTCAAATGCTTAAAGAATCCTACTGTAGTACTTTTCAGTACGTTGCTTTTATTTCAGTATTGGTAACGATTAGAATTCAAATGTAATCAATATATTTTTATCAGAAGTTCGATCGATTTTTACTAACGTCGGTGTGATCTAGCACTTCATTCAAACGAAGAAAATTATCCTATTATTGTGCCCGTTGACGGATGAGAATGCTGAGAAGATATCCACCTATTCCAAGTGAAGCACTGAGCGGTTCCAAAGCGATGGGTTCGGTGGTGTAGTGGATCAGCACGGCAGACCGGATATCGGTAAGTGCGGGTTCGAGTCCCGCCTAAGGTTACGAGTTTTGCGGTCAAATCAGCAGATATTCCAATGTTCTTGCAAATCAAATTATGATACAGATAGAAAAATTGTAAAATAAATAAAAATTATGGTTGTATCGTATGTTTGTTAAAACTGTATTACTAATTGAGTCAATGTTAAAGTCACCTTAAAAGTTATGAGGTTGTGAGGCTCAACTGGTTATGAAGCTCAAAATAGCAAAATTTGACAACTTCTTTCTATGGTATTTTACAGAAAATACGTATCATTCAAAATAAACATTGAAATACCTATAGACACGAAAAAATTCTTTTCATGTTTTGTGAGAATCAGCCGCTTTCTTTTGTGCACTTCGAAAAAGATTTCAAGATATCGTTCCTATTCACCTCATTCGTTGACCTTTTGAGGTCAATGACTTGTTGAAAACCAGAAAAAACAGTTCTACTAAGAAAATTGATGTCAAACTAAAAACATTCAACATGCATTCATTTGTCGAATGAAAAAAATGATGTGTTGAGAGGAAAAAATGAGGAGTCAAAAATGAGGTCATTCAACGTAATAACTCAGTTTTTTTTAACTGTATTGCTTCTGAATTTGAAAAAAAATTTGTTGGTTAAAAAAGTGAATTAAGAAAAAATGTCGAAAGTTATTTCTTATTTTGAGGAGGATTATGTATTTCACTTTTTTAAATTTATCGATTGGTTAAGTATTGCTTGTATTTTTTTCATCATCGTTAGATCAAATGGTAGTAGAAAATTAACTGACATCATACCTACCGTATCCGTTTTCAAAATCGAAACAGAAGTATTTTTTTAAGCTGGTTGAAAACATCGTTCCGAATTAGAGGCTTCTACGGATGACGCACCAGAAAGATAAAAATGTCCATTGATTTAATTATATTTAATGAATAGAGCGTCTTTATCGATCGATATTTTTAAAATACTCTCTTGCCATTGGAAAAAAATACAATGAACTCTGCTTCACCAATGAATTTCTTGCTTCATCGCAGTGGATGATTCTCAGGTACTGACTGACAGCTTGTTACTCCTTTCTGAGTTCGATAACTGTCTCACCTTTGATTTCTATCGACTTCTGCTTAGTTACTGAGCAGTTTCTGATGATAAAATATGCTGTCTTTCAATTATTAAGCTTTCGCTAAGTGAATGAGTTCCACATTGTAAACTAGTTGTGTTATCTTCTTTCTTCATATACCTCTCTTTCACATTCTTGTTGCGTACGACTCTTGCGCTTCTCATAGGCTAGATACTTCAAAATTATTATTTCTGCTTCATTTTTAACGTCTTCAGCGTTAGTATTCATCAGATGACGAATCATCTGCACAAACAACGACGATATCCTTCCGTCAGAATCGTCTGGATCTTCTTCATCTTGAAAGAAAATCGAGTCGACAATCACGGTTCGCAATCGACACCTGTAATATCCGAACTTATTGATAGCATCGGTTCGCCGTTGTCCTATAAAATCCAGAAACTCTGCGTTTTCAATTCTCCTCATCTTTTTCGGAACTCTCATTATCGACCGCACTACGGCAGAGATCATGACACTCAATCGAATGGTACTTCACTTTTCATAATTAATTCAAAAAAATTTAATAGTTTCTTGTATTTTTCTATGCTTAGTAAGCAATGAATCAGAAATGTTCCTTGGAACAGTTAAATAATAAATGATTTTTGTTATTAAAGTACTGTAGACAATGAAAAACCTAAAGAATCGCTAATTTAATTCAAATTTTTTCTAAAAGCCTCAAGTTTTTGAGGAACTTTTTCGAGTTGATTTGCATAAAATTTGCATACTTGCTTAAAATTATATAACTCTTTTAGAAAACATAGTTTATATCGAGTTGCTTTTTGCATAATATAAATTACTAAATTGATGACACGATAAGACTTATTATTGCCAGTTTTGTATCTCATTCTTCAACGAAAAGCACCTCAAAATACTCAGCTTACATCTTTGTAACTCACATTTTCATATCAAATAGAAGGGTTTTCACTCATTATTCTATCTCAAAGTTTTCTCGTTTTTCGCTCTTTGTAATACGTTCTTATCCTTTTCATTTCGCTTAAATATCCACTACTGGTACATAGCAGAATTCCAAGCAACGTGTCCAGTCGTTTCTTTCTCGGATGACTACGATGGTCTTCTTCGTAGATCGTGACGTCCGCAATATTCCTCATCTGTTGTCCGCATCTAGTGGTACAGCTTATCATGTGAGCCACGAAGCTTTTTGTAGGTTAATGGTGATGATATACATTCCAATTTTTGAACACCCCGTATTCGGACATAATATTGTGTTTGTCGGCTACATTCATTAAGATACCATTCAAGCAGCCAGTGAACATTTCTTAAAATCTTTGAGGTGATTGAGGTAGTTGACCGCATTTATACTGCATAGCAAAACTGTGGCAAAACGATGAAGACGGAAAGGCTAGCGCGGATTTTGTGGCCTTTTGAAGGGCTGATGACTCTTTCGAAGAGTCCATACCGCATCACATACTTATCCCTTAACATAATTCATTGTAAACATTACTTTCTGTTCTTGCAAAACACATTAAGATTTGTTTTTTTCGATTTATGAACCATTAACTTGCTTTCACTCTTTTAGTGTTTTTCATGAATGCATTTTGTTGTCACTCCATTGCTTTTTCCTTATCGATTAAATTAACTGGAAAACATCATACGTTTAAGAATATCACGATACCATTAACGGTAGTTAGGCAGAAGTTCTGCATCAGTCGAGCAGCCACCTGACTCAATCTGTCTGACAATTCCATTATTGATCGCATTGTACTGTAATTGTGAACAGCTTTAGAAACTAGTATGATCTTGCCGAACTTCTTTTCCAACAGTAACAGAAACAGTAGAAGATATTCAGCTTTTTCAACAGTAACAGCAACAGCAGATGGTATTCATCAAGTACTTTAACATTTTCATAAAAGTCTTCTTCTTTCTTAAGCGACAAGCTCCAATAATATAGTTCTCGTTTTCAAGTTATCGATTGCTTTGACTTTGTCAACAGAGGTGAAAGTAAGGAGTTGCTGAGGCCAGCCAGATTTACATATCGTCCTATGCTCTTATGATATGCGACCAGATGAATCTCATGAAGAGCTTGTAGGACATATTTAGTGCAAAGACCTGAATATGTCTTTTCTTAACAATTGTACGCAGATAAAATATGCAACTTGTGGTAACCACCTTGTTAAACATCATCCTTTTTGTTTTCTCCGAATACGATGCTTCTCATTTCGTACTTTTTATTACGAACTCAATTTTCAAGGAGGTGATTCGAGTTGATTTCACTCAAAAAGTATTTTAGGAGGTCATATGAAGCAAAGTACAAACCATAATAAAACCTTTCGTTATGAAATCCATATTGAGGAAAGTGTTACTAGCTGTTTCATTTCCAGCATTAAGCGTTTCATTATAATAATTTTTACTCAAAAAATTTTTCCGAACTCACCTAATTTTCAAAGCAAATTCATTTGTTTTACTTTTGAGCGATAAGAAAACAAAACGGCCGATATCACTAAAATATTCAGATGAAATTCTCACCACTCGTGGTGTGCTCGTTATTTTGATTGGCTTAATGGTGCTCTTGATCTACGTGACGCTTTCGTCAGTGACTTTTGACGACGATACGATAACGAAAACGGTATTGGGAGCGTTCAACGACTGGCGCCAATGCATGATTCAACAGGTGGATAGCGCAAGGAATGAACCTCAAAAAGTTAGTTGTCATTTTTTTGATGAGAGGCTGTTCAATAGCAGCATTGTCTTGGTAGCTACTATGGTAATACAATTTGTGACAAAAGAATCACGTGATTC